>VDFB02315920.1:0-31438 GCA_007258455.2 Sequoia sempervirens
AAAGAGGATAGGACAATATGATGACAAGGCCCCTATCAAAACCCTTCATAAATAACATGGTGAACAAAAGGTGGATAGAAGAGAGCAATATTGTCTAGAGAACCAACAAAACAAAGCACAATGCACAAAATCCATATTGGAAAGTTTCTAAGTTGAGAGGAAGAAGTTGACAGAGGAAGAGGTTGTTATATGGGCATCTTGCATAGTAAGGGGTCTCATGAATGATAAGACAAGGTTGTAATAATATAAGGACAAATTATAGAGAAATGTGATAGTTAGGAGAAATTAGAACAAAGGATAGAGTATCTTATCCTCTTGAATGTGGACACAATATCAATATATTAGTAAGAGTCTTCATGAGAATTGAAATTGAATGTCAAGGGTTTGCATGTTTCATGAGGGAAATTTCAAAGTAAAGGATAGTCACAAGATGATAGTCCTAGGGACAATCAAATCATGTAAGAAAGGGACAATATCGTGATTACATAAATAAGTCATGCAAACCTTTTTTGATGTGAAGTGTGAATAATTTGTGAAGTGGGGATAATATTTATGGAAATAATGTAAAGAATGATAGTGAGATGCATGAAAAGAAGAAATAATGAGCATTGTCAACTAAGAACAAAATGATGTAGTGATAGTACACAATGAGGGGAATATGGTCCTAAGATCTTGATAAAAGTTCACACCTATAAAAACACTCCATTATTTTCATTAAACCTCAACATTCTACTCATATTTATGGGTCAATCACAAAGAAGAGATAGCTAAGAAATGGAGTGAGATATCTTCATGATAGTGGATAGTGTAATATTCACATAGGCAAAGTAATGATCACAAGGACAAATGATGAATAAAGGACATCAAATGAACAATAAAGGGTATAACATAAATAAAGAAATGTAATATGATAGTTACATAATACTGAATATGATAGTCTAAAGTGATAAGATGTAATAGGATAGTCACATGTATTTCAATACCAAATAATGCTTCAAGGGACAATTGTGGAAGATGATTTTTTATGAGGAGAGACTTCATATGTTTTGAACCAACATACCTCAAGGTAAAGAGTGCATGACAGTCATGAATGTGGTGGTAGTCACATGAAATCCAATGCTACAAGATAGTCTCATAGGAGAAGCGATACATTTAGTACAATGGTATAAGAGGAGCATGCATAGTTTAGTATTAAAGGATAGTTTGAAATGACAATTCCCTTTTAATGATCATATTCATAGAGGATAGTCCTTGTGAAGGGATAGAAAGAGGGCACATATAGTCCTTGACAATGCCCTTTTAATGATCATATTCATACAGTCAAGAGAGAAATCTAGAGTAGTTCTCAGTGGTGTCAAGAACTTGAAAGGTATAAATGAAAGTCTATAGCCATAACATGAATGCAATAACATAGTCACCATGATAAGTATTGTCAACATAGGAAAAGGGTAGTAATAAGATAAGTATCCCAAGCAACATTCATGAGCCCAAAAGTGAGTAGAGAGATGTGATGCTACAAGCTAGTGATGAAATTTAGGAGGATAAGAATTAAATGGTATGCCACAAGCTAGTGATGCTACTAGCCTATATTTTTGGAGGTCAAAAACATGAACAAATTAAATTTATAGATTATGAAGTGTATAAAAACCTAAAATCAAATTAATTAAAAAATTACAAACCATACTTACAAACTATCTAAAACCTTTAACTCATTAAACATTATTCAATTATGAAATACAATTTTACTATTTTAAAATTATAAATAATTTGTATTACTTGAGTGAAACTTCGATGACCACCTCCATTGGAAAGTGTTGTTGTCAAAGCTCCAAGATTAACCTATTCAACATCCAAAATGAGATATAAGAATACCGTTCATATAACGTTTAGCTATTCACATGTAATATTTATAATTCTTTACTAGTTACATACCTCTACAATAGATGTGGCTGTGAAATTATAGGGAGGTGGAGGACCGCTGAAAACACAGTGAACACTATGACCTTGAAATTTCATTATAATCATTCAACTAATTTAGTAAATCTGCATTTAAAAAATGAAATTTAATAAATTAAATTCAATGAACTTACTAACACTTACCTGACTATTAAGGCTGAATTTCTCATTAAGAGGGAATTTGTCATCACCATCTCATTAGTTATATATGTACCTTGGGTACCTGCATCTTGACTATCCATGGGATCATAAACACAGAGTGACCCACAAGCCTGACAATAGTGAGGTGGAACTCTGCTCCTCGAAGACTTGCCCGATTCACCTTGTGCTAGAGGAATGGTGTATTGAATGAGGCTTTGGGTGAGGAAACTAATTGGCTGCAATGTATCCACCTCAACACTCTTCTTCACAATAGAAGGGATAGTCACATTCTCATATATTGGTCTAGCGAGTGCTCATATTGTTGGCCACTGTGCATCGATATGTTCCCCCACTCTATCCTATGCAGAGACCCCACCTCTACTTTGGAAGTCCCGCATGTGTTAAAATAGTTTAGGATTTTATTGAGGACAAACTCACAATAGAGTTTCCTCAAAAAATACTATGGCACCTCATTGTTGTTGCATGGAGGATGGTAAAAAACCATCCACCACCCTTATCAATTTTTTTTCGAAGTTATCTCTTGGTGGTTGCACCAATGAATAAGGAACCTCTTGCTTGAAGGATGTAAATTTTGATTTGTTTTAGGGTTCGTGAATAGTGCACAAAAGTAAAATTTTGTAATTTTTCATTTTTAGCTTGTTTATATGATAATTTATCTGCATAAAATTGTTTAAACTCTTGTCTCTTCTCTAACCAACTACATTTTTTCTTGCTAATTGAATGTGCATGTGATTATTAATTCAAGTGATTAAGCATGGTTCTATGTGAGGTTGTGCCTCGAGGATCTATCAACATTGTAATTAACTCCTCTATTTGTTTTTTGTTACTTTCAATTTGCCCCATTAAATTTTCTTGAGTTCCTAGAGCATGATGAAGAATTGTTGGAGGTGTTTGTTAGAGTTATTCTTCAAGAGGTATTTTGATATGAGGTGAACCGGGAATTTGGGAATGAATTTAAGGAGGATTTGGAGGTGCATTATCATTTATTGAAAATTAAATAAACTTACATCAAAAAATATATTAAATCTACCCATTTAATATCATATTCACATAAAAAATAGAAATTAATTACTCCTTTGACCTCCCTGACTTCATGGAAAATTTTTCATGAAGATTCAGTGAAAAAATCAAGCGGTTTTGACCTTCCAAAAGTATGAGCATGTTATGAAGGGTTTGCAAGCCACAAAGGAGGTATTTGCAGCCATTTAAAAGATCAAAATGAGAGATTTTGCTTTTTTTTTTTTGTTTAAATAAAGAAAAAGGTTCTCACATTATAACACAAGCATATTTTAGGCTTGTAGTGACTGAGCTTGAGGCTCAGTCACTCCAAGCCATAATGTGCTCGCCTTTTATCTTTTTCAAGAAATTTAAATGGGGTGGTCACTTTTTGGCCCCCCATCTTTCTGCACCCACCCCTCTTCAAAATGAGAGAAGAAGAACACTAAAAAGGAAAAGGAAGTTAGAAAATTATAAGAAAAAAATGACAACTCCAAAAACTCTTCTCAAAGTAAGTCAACTACTACGAGAGTTAAATGTGCCCTTTGTAAAAATCTTAGACACGATGAATGAAAATACATGAGGAAAAAAATTGAGTATCTACAACATATTCTCAGAAAGAATAATATAGAGCTACCTAATTCTATCAAGGAATCTTCATCAACTAAAGAAAATACTAAGGGCGAAGAGAAATCAAAGGGAAAATCCTTAGTTTCTATAGAATCTTCATATCCACCATGGATTATAGACTCTTGTGCTTCACGCCATATGGAAATTGGCACATTATTTTAATATTATTGGAGAGACTAATCTAATCTAATATCTCAATTCCATTACCCATCATGTATTCTCATGAAACTATTGTTGGATTTAAGGTCAACTTTCGTGATAGCTGAAATTGAAAATAATTTATCGAACGGTTACATATCTGAAGGAAACTTAAACTCAGCCTAAATATTTCTCTCCCATAAAGATATACATCATAAGTTGACTACTTCAAGGTGGAAAACATATGTTAATGTTTTCCTAAATTATTTGTCCATGGTACTTAACATAATTTATCTTGACTAAATTGAGATTATTTTTAATATTTATTCAATGATCTTGAAATAAATATTGGAATTCTAAAAATGCACTTTTCTTCTTTGTATTGGGTTCATTATGATTAGTTCTCTAGTGGTGTGCTATGGAAATTGGCACATTATTTCAATCTTATTTGAGAGATTAATCTAATATTGTTGCGACCATAGCCAATATGCTTCTTCTTGAGCTTAGCTTTTCACCCAAACCATTATAAGACTCAAAAATTGAACCCTCGTAATCAACCTTGAAATCCATTTTATAGAACAAGGGAGCAACAAGCATCAGGCTGAATTACAGTTACAATTCAATTGTATTTCATTTCATTTCTAATTTTTATCTAAATTAAGACATTCCTCAGAAAGTTCCATGTAATCATTTGTAAGGTAGGGGAAAGCGAAAAGCAAAATTCCAAAAACTGTTAGTTGAAGAAAACCCACCAACATTCCAAAAGGTGTCGTTGTCTTAACATCAAAAACTTGCAAACCCATACCAAACCAGGAAGAGTCACCATAAAAAACGAAGGCAAAAAATAGCAAACTAGCCAAAAGGAACCGAATTAGTATGAAGGACCAAAAACCAAGCATCAACTTAGAGAGAAAATGAGGTGCTACTCTGCTTTGTCAGCAGTAGAGTAAGCACGCTGACTTGGTGTCCTTATTGAAATTGGGGAAGCTACCACCACCTCATCCGTAGCCCGAATCGGTCTCAATATCACTATCTGAGGGATCATCTGAGACTTCAATGCAAGAATGACGTTTTCTAGAATGAGCTCGATGGTAATTATTCTTTCTCGCTGCCTCACTCTCAGGCCTATAATATTTCTTCTCTTTCCCCTTGAACAATTCCTCCGAAACAATTCTGCTTCTCAGATGATAGGCATGCTTGACAACACTTCGTGTAGATTTCTTACCATCTTTCGTTCTTTTCTTTGGAGTTATAGGAACTTCAGACATCTCTTTCTCATTTTTTGGAATGTCACCTTGAGATTCAAGGAGACTAAGTCTCCTTGACCTTCGAGTTGGATTGACAGACACACCTAGTTTATCCATTTTCAACAAAGTAACTTCACCACCTCAAGACAGACACTTACAACAACATATAAATCATGTCAATCTAAACGGAGATTGTCAACTACAAAACCTTCACCACCTCAAGACTTATACGTAATTGAAATAGGCCAATACAAGCATCTACTTACCCAAGAACAACTACCTCAAACTTTGCAATTACTAGGAACAACCCCAGACACTCATACTCAGATTCTCAACTCTCGAAGACAACAAATGGTGAGAATAAGAAGCAGGAAATCCTCATTAAATAGATCAATTAGAGTGTGTATGCATTAATGTTCCAAGGAAGTTCACACAAGTGAGTTGACAACCTCCCTCTTGATCTCAAATATCACCCGCTGATCTCCAAAATGCCTCGAAACCTTTCTACAATCCTCATGCGGTGAAGAAAGCAATCATTCATATGCCTTAGGATTGGTTCTGAATAACCAACAATTTTACGCCATTACTGCTCGCTCGAGCAAAGTAAAATGGCTCACATTGCCACATTTTGGTTTTAAATAATAACCGTGGATCTTATTGTGAGATGGCCTTTTGGACAAATCAGATCGAGTCCATAAGAAATTTCATGAGTGGTATTGTTGAGATTGTGCGCCCCTTGAATGATATAATTTTGGAAAATAATACAAAAATTGAGTGGACATTAGAAGCTAAGAATTCTTTTTAGGAGATCAAAGAGGCCATAACCAATTCTCTTGTGCTGTCTATTCCTGACTATATTAAACCATTTAATATTTATACATTTTCTTTGAAACACTCTTATGCTGGCATTTTGACTCAGAAGAGAGAGGATGGTGCTAAAAAACCATATCTATCATGAGCTTACCATTCAAAAATGCAGATGCGATGTATCTAAATTTGGATAAGAAGTTAAGTGAAAGAAGGAGAAAATGGATGACTATCATCCAGGAGTTTAACATAGGTATATAGCCCATAAAGTTGGTGAAAGACTAGGGTCTTTCAAAGACTTCATTAGGACCTAGTGGACAACTCATATTCCTATACCATAGAAAAATGGACCTCTTTCTTGACATGGGAATAATTCATGATAAATTGGACTTAATGAGGCCTTGATTCAGGTGATGTGAGGCATTTTATGCATCCACACTAGGTCTTGGACCCTTGCAAATTGAATAACATGCTTTTATTGATGTCTTGTAAAGGTGTTGTAAAGTGTTGTAAAAGACTTTCACACCTTTCTAGACTTAATGAATCCATTTCTCCCTAATTCAATATTATAAAATGTGTTTAATGACATTATCACATCAATATAAAAGACTTGTAAACTAAACTTAATGTTAAACTAGTGTTGTAATGTGTCTTGCACATTCACATTGGTTCTTGTGCCTTCCTAGGCTGTGTGGACCTCATTTTAGTGTTGTAAAGTGAATTTAATCACACTTTCACATTGAATTCTATGTCCCAAGCCCTAATTGACCTTTACATCATCACTAATAGGCCCCTATTAACCCATATTGTGCATCCCGAGGCTTAAATTGATCAAATACTCAACAAAGTTGTAGTTTAAACCTTATTTCCTTCTCTCCTGGCATCTTAGTTGTCAAAATGGCCCCTGCGGGACCCATTCACCATGCATGGTGAATTAGTCCCATCCAGGTGGGACCCATTCGCCATTTGTGGCGAATCAATCCCATTTGGCCTAATTTTGACCTTTGAGCGGGAAAAAAGTGAAATTAAAGTTTATTATTTCATGTCGGCCTGTGATGAGGTATTAATAGGTAAAATAGGTGAAATTCCTATAAATATAAGTCTTTTAACCCTAATTCACATCTCTTATCATTCACTCATCCACTAATCTTCCATCTCAAGTCAAGCAACTTAGGGTTTTATCATTTCAAGGCATCAAGATATCAATTTTCAGACATTCGAGGGAAGATTCTTGATGTTTTTCTATAGAATTTCAAGATCAAACATCATGGATACGTAATCAACTCCATTATTGCATGCTTCATCTCATTCTTTCATCATTTCAAGGTTTAATTACCTAAAAGGGGTTTGACCAAGGCAAACCCCCATGCCCTAACATCCAACATTTCTTCTTCTCTTCTTGTGTGTTTGCAGATTTAGGACTCTTGGAAGCTTGGAAATAATTGGAGATCAAGTTCCAAGGCTTCTTAAGTTATCTCTTCATTCAACAAGTCAAAATATCAACAAAAACTCATTTTCAGGTTCAAAAATTAGAGTTTTAGAAGCAGACACCCGTAGAGAATCAAAGTGCAGACCGAGAGCCCCAAATTCCACTCTTGAATATTCAAAAATCAAAAGTGGACTCATTCACCATGAGTGGAGAATGAGTCCCACTTCTAGGTCAATTTTGAGTTTTCTACATTTTTAGATACCCTTATGTTTGAAACGGGTTCTAGAACCGTTTTGCAGAACTGGGACTAATTCGCCCAAAATGGAAAATGAGTCCCACCAGGCCTGAAAATCAGCACCAACAACATTCTAGAAGGAATTTCTAGTCTCGATCCATATTCCAGGTGCACACTTTCAGTTTCGTCAAGTTCTATTGTAATTTGTATTCATTTCTAGGTTTTTTTTCATATCACAATGTGTTTTCAAACAAGTTACATTTCTTAAGTTTTGCATTCATAATCAATCTATTTTATCACTTAGTTTCATTTATAGCATTACATTTAGTCATAAATCCATCATACATACCTTGGATTGAGTGAACCACCTAGATTTTGGGTGTGCGATCTATCTCTTTCCATTAGGTGAAAGACCCTAATTGAGCAAAAGAGACTTAACATTCCTAGCCCCTAAAATCTATGGTTCATTTTGGTGAAACTTATTTTAGAACATTTTCTTTTCTGATTTTGTGTCCATTATCATCCTAGCAATAACTTGCATGCATTAGATTTTGCATTGTTTTGCATTCTAGGGTTTCAAAAACTTGCATTAGTGAAAATGTCATTTAGTTTGCATTTTTGCATATAATTTCCTTAAAAATATCTAAAATTTTGCATCTCCATCTTAGGTCTGCATCATACTACATCAAAACCATAAAAACACAATTCAAAATTTCTAATAATTTTGAAAAAAAACCAGTATTGGGACTCATTCGCCATGTTGGGCGAATTAGTCCCTGTCTAGATTTTTAATTGACTGTTACAGCTTCAGAAACCTCATTTATGTGCTTCCTAAGCCTCCTAGTATCATTCACAACCAGCATAACACAACCTTAGATGACCATGACATTACAATTTCTTTTTCTCCTAGTATCTCTCCTTGTTATGAAGATGATACTTTGATGTTAGAAAACCTATTTTGTGAAGATCATGAGAATCTTAGTTGTCCCCCTTCACCTCACAAAATTCTTCTTAAACAAGACAATACAACCATAGGTAATCATGACAACAACATTTGTCCTTCTCCTAGTATCTCTCCTAGTCGTGAAGAAGATACTTTGTTGTTAGAAAACATAATTGATGATGGTCATGAGAATCTTCATTGTCCCTCTTCACCTCACAAAACCCTTCTTGGGCAAGAAAATTCAACCATTGAGAAATCCCCTACTTGTGATGAAGTACTTTTCAAAGAACCAACCTTAGAATGTCAAGAAAATTTGGTTTTTAGTTCTCCTAAAAACCCTCCTCCTAGGAAGAATATCGCTATGCAAGACAAGAACCACAATAATGATATAGACTCTCACTTGCTAAGGGATGTTAACCTTATTCAACCTCAACTCATCCTTTACCCCCCTTCATATCAACCTCCACCTCAAAACAAACCCGAACTTGTCCTTTACCCACCTAAGAATAATGCATCGCAACAACTGAGTTATAATACCGTTGCTCATACATATAACACTCGAAACAATCCACAACCACCACAACCAACACCAAAACCCTTACCTCTTCCTAATTCTCTCCCCTCTAGACCTATCTTACCAGGTCTTCCTAGTGGAAAGGAGTACAATCTTGTTGAACAACTAAAGAATACTCCTGCTAAAATCTCATTATGGGACCTTATTCAAGCCTCCCCTCACTATCATAACATGATCCAATCAGCCTTGCAACAAGTTCTTGTCCATTCTAATATGCCATTAGTTGACATAGCAGCCATGATCCAAGGAATAAATGCTAACATTGTTTTCCACCAAAGTGAACTTCCCCCTCTGGAAGTGCAAAAAAAAGAAGAAGTTTTCATGATCGTTGCTTAATACAATTAGATAGGGATAAAGCGAACCCTTATTGATAATGGTTCTGCCCTTAATGTGTGTAGTGTGAATCTCCTTGATCGATTACATGTTGGCAAGTCACAAATAAAACCTGATTCCGTATTTGTTCAAGGATTTGATAACACAACAAAGCAACTGCTTGGTGTAATCACTTTTCCTATTACAGTTGGGGTGGCTACTTTGTAAACTCCTATTCATGTCATGCCTTATGATCTTTCATATAATCTTCTTTTAGGTAGACCATGGATTCATGAGATGAATGCAGTGCCTTCGACCCTTCATCGTATAATGAAATATGCCTATAACAATAAAATTTATCAAGTTGAAATAGACCTCGAGCCTGAAAGTTGCGTGTACCTTGAAAAAGGAGCTACAAGTCCTCTAAAAACATTGATTCCAACATCCAATATAGACCCTCTTGAAATAGAAAAAAACAATGAGGAATCAGTGTCTAAATTATTTGGTGACGATTGCGGGTCCTTAGAATTCACACCATCATTTATGGGTGAATACATAATCACACAAAAGAAAGATGAGAAACAAGAACAACCAACAATAATGTCAACACAAAATTCAGACGACCTTTCGCAAGAATCCTACTCAACCACTTTAGACAGAGAATAAAACCACACAGCCACCTTTGAAAACGCTTATCAACAACCACCACCCAACCCAAAAGCAATGAAGCAACTTTATGGAAAAGGTTATGACCTCATGAAACAACTTAGATATAGTGGCAAAGGATGTGGTGCTTGAGAAAAAGGTATCCACAACCCTATAAAGCTTAACACACAACAAACAACCCATGGTCTTGGTTATTGTTCCTTGATCAAGACAACCAAACCTTCACTCAACATCAACAATCTCATAAAACAAACTCCTACATCATCCTTACCAGTCGTCCATCCTCAACTCATCAACATTAGTGGTATTACAAATTACACTTTAAAAAATATGAAAAAAACCAATGCACCTTCGCTTAATGTCAATGTCGTCACGTAAAACACTCACGAATTGAATTGGTTAGATTTTACACCCTCCTATAAAGGAGAGACCAAAATATAACAATCTAGAGAAACTTGCATAGATATGACAACTCATACTAAGCAAGATGTATCTTTGATGCCAACCACAACACCACCTTCTACCATTGATCAAGAGGGTGTCTCGTCGAGAATCCTCCAAGATCACTTGATCTCTCTCCCTCCAAGAACTCGAAAGAAATGTTATTCCAAGACTTCATTCTACGCCGATCATAGAGTTCATGGTCATTCCAGTAATGAATGTAAAGCTTTGAGTCGTAAACTCCAACATTTTCAAGAGTTTGGTATGCTTCCCTCTATGGGGGCACTTAATTCATCCAATTGATACTGATTTTCACTCTCACCTACATTTCATCAATTGTTTCGGCTCACCTTTTTCCTCCACTCAGTGGAGTCAAGGGGTTTTAGTAGCCTTGTCCTCATGTGTCACTCGTGGTTGCCTCCTTTGGCTAGTCATTAACCTTTCATGAACATATAAGAGCAAGCTTGGGATGTGAATGCCATACCTTATGTTGGCTCACATGTGACATACTTCCCTTTTTCATGATGTATCTTCTAAAAAATATATGACTTGGCATAGGGATTTTCGAGTAAGCTCTCATTTCTCCTTCTTCTACTTTAAAGCAATTTCTCACAGTACTGGTGCTCACAACCACTTTAAAGTTGGGGAATACATCACCACTCACATTTTCATTGTGTAATTTCTTTCTTCTTGCGACGCGTCCTTTTCTTGGTAGAGTCATTGGGCTTGATTCTCTCCAAGAGTGTGATACTTCTCTTGACACATCCTCTCTTAGAGACGTTAAGCACAATGTCCCCTAAGATGAGACCTTGCATGAACAAAAAAAAATCCCTTTGAACATTCCTTACATTATTTTGCATTAACAATGTCTATGAGTGTCAAGCATACGAAGTTTTTCTTACCTCATAGGGATCGAACCAACATTTCCTTTGTGGCACCCTATTAAAGTTATCGGGAGGCATAACTTTGATATGGTTGAGCGGGAAGCCCATTTTGAGGCATGAATTTCCCCATAGCCACCAATGTGTTTGTGAGTGCATACCAACTCACCTTTTGGGACTTCTCACCCGACAGACAACCAAGAGTTCTGTCACCCCAAAGTGAGTATGCATTTTTGGACAAATAGCCTAGATCTGATCCACAACTAGCTAGACAAATGATCGAAGCTTGATCCACCTTTCCATTTTCATCTTTCTAGTTCTTTCCATTGCATGCTTTTTTATCTTGTTGGTTTGACTTAGGATCTTTGATCTTGGGGGCTTGCGCAACGTCCTTTGATCTTTGTCACTCTTTGTCATTTACATCTGTACACTCGGATCTCTCTTGAATGTCTACTTTAGTGTAAGTTTGAAGCAAGTTCATCCTCTCACTAAAGTGGGGGCTAAATGTACCGTAGAAAAATAGACCTCTTGCTTGACATGGGAATAATTCATGATAAATTGGAATTAATGAGGCCTTGATTTAGGTGTTGTGAGGCATTTTATGCATCCACACTAGGTCTTGGACCCTTGCAAATTGAATAACATGCTTTTATTGATGTCTTGTAAAGGTGTTGTAAAGTGTTGTAAAAGAATTTCACACCTTTCTTGACTTAATGAATCCGTTTCTCCCTAATTCAACATTATAAAAATGTGTTTAATGACATTATCACATCAATCTAGAAGGCTTGTAAACGAAACTTAATATTAAACTAGTGTTGTAATGTGTCTTGCACATTCACATTGGTTCTTGTGCCTTCCTAGTCTGTGTGGACCTCATTTTAGTGTTGTAAAGTGCATTTAATCACACTTTCACATTGAATTTTGTGTCCCAAGCCCTAATTGACCTTTACATCATCACTAATAGGCCCCTATTAACCCATATTGTGCATCCCGAGGCTTAAATTGATCAAATACCTGATAAAGTTGTCGTTTAAACCTTATTTCCTTATCTCGTAGCATCTTAGTTGTCAAAATGGCCCCTGTGGGACCCATTCGCCATGTGTGGCGAATCAGTCCCATTTGGCCTAATTTTGACCTTTGAGCAGGAAAAAAGTGAAATTAAAGTTTATTACTTCTTCATGTCGGTCTGTGACGAGGTATTAACGAGTAAAATAGGTGAAATGCCTATAAATATGAGTATTTTAACCCAAATTCACATCTGTTATCATTCATTCATTCACCAATCTTCAATCTCAAGTTAAGCAACTTAGGGTTTTATCATTTCAAGGCATCAAGATATCAATTTTAAGACATTCAAGGGTAGATTCTTCATGTTTTGTTGCAGAATTTCAAGATCAAACATCATGGAAAGGTAATAAACTCCATTATTGCATGTTTCATCTCATTCTTTCATCATTTTGGTTTAATTACCTAAAAGGGGTTTGACCAAGGCAAACCCCCATGCCCTAACATCCAACATTTCTTCTTCTCTTCTTGTGTGTTTGCAAATTTAGGACTCTTGGAAGCTTGGAAATCGTTGGAGGTCAAGTTACAAGGTTTCTCAAGTCTTCTCTTCATTCAACAAGTCAAAATATCAGCAAAAACTCATTTTCAAGTTTAGAAATCAGAGTTTCAGAACCAGACACCTGTAGAGAATCAAAGTGTAGACTGAGAGCCCAAAATTCCACTCTTGAATATTCAAAAATTCAAAAGTGGACTCATTCACCATGAGTGGAAAATGAGTCCCACTTCTGGGCCAATTTTGAGTTTTTTGCATTTTTAGATACCCCTTTGTCCGAAACGGGTTCTAGAATAGTTTTGTAGAACTGAGACTAGAATTCACCCAGAATAGCGAATGAGTCCCACCAGGCCTGAAAATCAACATTAGCAACATTCTATAAGGAATTTCTAGTCTCTATCCATATTCCAGGTGCACACTTTCAGTTTCGTCAAGTTCTGTTGTAATTTGTATTCATTCCTAGGTGTTTTCTGCATATCATAATGTGTTTTCAAACAAGTTACATTTCTTAAGTTTTGCATTCATAATCAATCAATTTTATGACTTATTTGAATTTATAGCATTGCATTTAATCATAAATCCATCATACATACATTAGATTGATTGAACCACCTAGATTTTGGGTGTGAGATCTATCTCTTTCCATTAGGTGAAAGACCCTAATCGAGCAAAAGAGACTTAGCATTCCTAGCCCCTAAAATCTATGGTTCAATTCCAAAAATATTTCCAAGAGAAAATTACTTTAGATGAACGGTGTAGAGATATAGTTCATTATCTATTGTAGTACACATTCTCAAATAATTTGATTGCTACTTAGAGGAGATCCCTAAGGGTAAAAAGTAAGGTGCCTAGAGTGGTGGTTGTCCACAATTAGTTTGAAGATGCATTCTTCCAAGAACTCTTCATCAAGTTTTGTTAAGATCTCGCGACTTCTCAATTGAGTGGGAGAATCACTCCTTGTGTCTCTTTAAACAAATTATAATTTTTATATATTTTGGGTGAAATTACTTTTTATTTTGGCCTCTAATACATAAAATGATGTATGTTGTTTTGTTTTATTTATTTAATATTGCTTTAGAAAATTCATTTTGTTGTTTCTTCTTAGTTCCCTTTTGTACAAGGGCTAACACCCTTTAGAAATTCCTTTTTACCCTATATTAAAAGTACATAAAATAAAAATGAATTTTTATAATTTTTTGAAAAAAGGTTCAATATAAAACCCTAAAGCCAAGATGAAGATATTTCCTTTTTAAAAATAACTATAATTTCAATGTTAAAAAATACAATAATATTATTATTTTTAAACATTATATATACAAAAATAACTAAGATTACATGAATATAAATGAAGTCTAACACTATACAAAACATATAATAAGTCTAGATTAAATTTGAGGGAAGATCTCAAATTTAAAATTATTGATACTATTAAAAAAAATAATTAGTTTTCATTAATTTGGTAAAGTAGAAACCTCCAAAAATGAAAAGTAAAAGTAATTAGTGTATGTTTTAAGTATAACAAGAAATAACTTGAAGTAATATATAAGAAAATTTAGTTAAAATTTCATAGAGTATATAAAGAAATGTTTACTAGAAATTTTGTTTTGTAAGTTTCCATTGTTTTGTGGCATGAGATATATAAAATAATAATATCTCAAATTTATGCTATAGAATGTGTGAATGTGCATGTAATAAATATAAATTGCGGCTTTGAGAACTCGGAGGTATGCCTAATTAACCTAAGACCCAAAACACACGTGGAAAATAATAAGTGACAGTTATACTTCAAAATCTAAACAAATTTATGCAGAAAAGAGCAATAATGTCAATATAAAGAATAGATAATTTGTGGCTATGAGAACTCAGAGGCAAATCTAATAAACATCACATCCAAAACACGCATGAAAAATAAGAAGTGACAGTTATAATTCAAAAGCTAAACGAACTGATCCAAAATACATGTGAAAAACAATAAGTAATAGTGATAGTTCAAAAGTTAAATGAATTGATCCAAATAAATATTAATGCTAATATAAAAAATAATTATAAATTATAAATTTCAAAAAGGAGGTGAAAAATATTTATTTATTTGTAAATATTAAATTAAAATAAACATTTTGAATACTTTAAACTATATTTAGTTTTTATAATATTATATAATAAATTTTGGTTGACATATATTTAAAACATAATTGATATACATGTAAAATTTATTTAATATAATTAAGTAATAATAATTAATGTGTTAGGTTGTTATACTTTCCCATTTGTATTTAATTATTTCATCAAAAAATTTACATGCGTTGGAGAAGCGGTGCCTCTAGAACTTACAATTAAAACCGAGTAAACAAGCAAGCCTCGTGAAGAGGGCCGTCCCCTGTAAAAATCTGTTCCTCGGCTACAGTCGGCGCCACCATTGTCGGTTCCACAACCTCCAATGCGGCCAGTTGTTTTCTGGATACGTGGAAGCACGACCAATATCATTTCACACCAACATTCTTATATATACATCACATTTGCTCTTAACCAATCCATCCACACCATTTGTGTGAACAAGTGAGCGAGTTGGCCGGAATAGTGGAGGAGAAGCAGCAGCCTCAGATCTGGCGTTCCAGATAGTGTTGTCATTCTGTATTGCTTCTACCGTGGTCGCCGAGTTAGGGCATGGGGCAAAACTGGTTCCATTCTTCTGTTCAGGAAATGAAGCAGATGGAGGCATTGGATACGATGAACCTTGGGCGCGGAACTACTTTCAGAATGTGACCGTCGTTTTCTTCTGGTCCTCTCTTTTCTGTTTTGAACCAGTAGAATACATTGGTTTCTGCTACGTCTCTCCGGATGTCTTCTTTATCGGGATTTTCCAATCCAGCATTGAAATATCTTTTAATGAATGCCTTTTCTGTGCAAAAGAAGATTTTGGAAAACATTTTCAATGCTGGATTGGAAAGTCCCGGTAGAAGATATTCAGAGGATCACTAAAATGCTTGAAACATACGAGAATGTAGCAGAAACCAATGTCTTCTCTGGTTCCAAAACAAAAAAGGAAATGTCCAGCATTCCGTATGGAAATGTCCAGCTTTCCTCTATGCATGGGTGGGGTGCGGCTGGGCGGCACGCCAGCGCACGCACCGGACCCTCTGCGAAGCATTATAAAAGAATATTCATTTCATTTTCGAATAGACTCGCCTGTAAATTATTCATGTTTGATTTCAATTGCTTTTATATTGTATATTTTCTCAGGGGAATTCGATCTATACATTTTTTCTCTCTGTAGAAACTGAACTTTAGTCGCAGTAGTTTGTTAATCCGATATTTAGAAAATGTCACAGACAACGACCTTTGATGATGTTGCAGGGATTTACAACCTGGATGTGCAGGGAACAAAGATCCGCGGCCTGAAGGAAACTCTTGGACTTAAGGTAGTCACTAGCCAGATCCACAAGGAAGTTGGGTATCAGATCTGACGATATAGAGCCCTATAATCTCTACCTTTCCTAGAGTGGTTGTATTGTCTATGCTATGCTCATTTTCAGAGGTACAGGCTATCCGCCAGGTTTACGGTTGTAATAGTAACGCCCTAGATACCCAATAGCCCAAAATGGCATGTGACTTTGCAGATGATTTCAAATAATACAAAAGAAAGTAGGTCTCATGATATGTCTACTTATATTTGGCTCATGGATTTCTCTGGTTTGTATCAGCACCTGCGTGGAGAATGACGCTGGAAATTCGTTGGTTGGCGTGTTAAAGTTTGCACTGCTGGTATCGTCGAACCCTAATTAGCCTTCCGTGACTTTTTTTTGAGGTAATAGTAACAGAATTGAACTCGTTTTCTTAGTTCAACCTGGCTAGACCTTCAGATTTTCCTGTAAATTAATTTTGGACATTATAATACACACGGATGTGATGTATCTGTGTCGTTCGATTCGTTCGATGGAAGCTTTTCATTTGAGGACAAATCGATCCCCGATATTAGTTCTCTGAAGGGATATGACATAATTGATGAGATAGAGGAAAGATTGGAAGTAGTCTGTCCTTTAACGGTTTCTTTTTTGTCCACAGTATTGTGCTTTTTACCATATAAGAAAAGTGATTCTCGTGCTTACATATCAAGAAGATGGAGAATTGCATGTCTGTTTAGTTACATGATGTATGACCAGATACTGACATTTTCTTTCTCAGATTCTTAAATCTCAATACTTAAGAGTTATTGTTCTATTGGTTTTGTATGAACCTTGATGCAATATGCAAAGATAAATGCGAAAAACACAACAAATCCAACTAGCATTGTAGCGACTATACCTAAGAAATCATGCTTATATCCAAAATAATCATCCACAAACTGGTTTACTGGTTTGAACCCTTCACCAATCACTTCCAATTGATATGTGACATCTCCATGATACTGTGCGGAAATTAGACCATAGATAGTCCATGAAACAGGGCATATCCAGTAATACCAGATCCACCATTTTCAAATGTTTTGCACCAAATATAATACCCATTAGAAGTAAATGTAAATGAAACACAGTTACATTCTACATACTGTTTTTCTCTGTCGGCTACTGTTGTTTTGTAGATATTGATAGTAATTTATTTAATGAGAAAACTTGATGAAGAGGATTGCATGCCGGTTTGGGAATGAAGAATCGTGAGAATAGATTGAAGAGGGAGTAAAGTGTTGCAGCGACAATTGAGGCTAATTGGTAGTTTGGTTTAATTGAGATTGTCATCATCCCGTATAAGGTGAAGTACAGAAATGTCATGTAGTTCAAAAAAGAAAAAATCACATTATGTTTCATTATTCTACACCTCTCATTGATGAGTGTCAATGAACCACATTAGGTTTGGATCTCCATACGTAATAGGACTTTTCACTATCTTTGATACATTCTAATTGTCATTGGTTTCTCACAATGGTTATCTATACATCCAAAGATTATTTAAAGTTATATTATTTCAGGTCTGATTCTTTGTACTTCTCCATACTTTGCTTCAATAGAATATATGACAATAATTACTGAATTCTTACTAATCAAGATTATTTAAAGTTATAATATTTCACATATGATTTCTTGTAGTTCCACTTCAATAGAATATATGGCAACAATTATTGAATTCTTATTAACCAAGATTATTTAAAGCTACATTATTTTACATATGACTCTTTGTACTTCCCCATACTTTGCATCAATAAAATATATGGCAACAACTATTGAATTATATAGTAAATTACACAAAACATTATTAATTCTAATTGTAACACTAATTCTAACAATATCAATAATTTTAATATAATTTTAACACTAATATTAATTATAAATGCAACACTAATCCTAATTTCAACACCAACACGTATTTTAATTCTAACTCTAACCCTAACCTAACCATGTGAATCTATATGAAGTGCTAACATTAACATAATTTTAAATTAAAATTAATTCTAATTATGGATACAATTATGGTTAAGGATAGGGTTGGTGTTACATTTAGGGCTAGGGTTCAACGAGGATTACAATTTAATTAGGTTTAATAGTAATTTAGGATTAGGGTTCAATTAGGTTTAATACTAATTTAGGATTAGGGTTCAAATAGATTTAATATTAATTTAGGATTAGGGTTCAATCAGGTTTAATTATATGGTTAACCTAGGCTTATTGTTAGGGTACAAGTAGGGTTAGAGTTAGCGTTCAATTACAGTGAGGGTTAAGGTTAGGATAAGGGCCGAATTAGGATAAAGGTTAGTGTTAGGGTTTAATTAGAGTTAGGATTCAATAACTATTTAATTAGGGTTATAGTTAGGGTATAATTAGGGTCAAGATACATTACCATTCAATTAGGGTTAGACATCAATTAGAACTAGGGTTAAGATACATTAGAAGGATATCTGTTGGGATATTTTATATATATTAGTAATAAATAATATATATGCTAGTCAGCTAAAATATATAGAAAAATGAATCATGAAGAAAAAAATTACATAATCAAATTAAAAAACACAACCAAAATTATATTATAAATTATGAAAATTTTATTTCTTAAATTTTTTTAATTAATCATAAAATTAAAATTATTCATTACAACTGTTGTTATGGTGAATAGGTGCACATACAATTGGAATCCATCAAACTGCATAATTTTACAATTTTACAGTCAAAAGGAGACACAAACCCTTCCATTGATGCCACCTATGCTCAATTCTCAAAGAGTATTTATGCGTTAGCCTTGCGGACAATACCGCCACAGTAGAAGTGGATCCCAACAGTTATACCGCCACAGTAGAAATGGATCCCAACAGTTCCCTTACTTTCGATAGCAACTACTTTAGCAATCTGAAAGAGAAGAGAGGAGTCTTATGAATTCTATCACCCAAAAGTTTATTGATAAGCAGATGAATATAAAAGAATTTATCAAAAAATTCAAGAACTCCGTTCGACATACGCCTGAAATCCAAGTGCTAACCAGAGTGAGAGGGAAAATCAAACATCAGTGTGCCTTCGTCAACTAAGTTCGAATGGATTGTAAAAGCTTCTATATCATTTAATGTTCCTTATTTAGCCAAGAATGTAACAACCATCCACCAATGAATTCAAGAGTATTTATGCATGCATTATCGATTGAAATCTAGGAACCTAGGGGTTAATTAAGATTGTTAATTCTTATCCCTGAACATTCTTTAATAATGCTTCCTGCCCATGCATAGAGGAAAGGGTTGGTGCAGATTAGCATATGAAATTGAGTCGACTCCTGAAACTGTCGTGCATCAAATGGGTGTGCAATACCCATCTTCATGGTTGTGTCAACCTGTACATAAACATATATTTTTAATATAAGTACATGTACATTTGATATAGTGAATTCAAAATAAAAAATAGTAACTATAGTTTTTTAATACTATGAGACACTCAACAATGGAGGAGCGCTTGATAATCCCTCTGGTGGATCTGACATGGAAGTCAAATGACTTCCCTAAACCAACTTAAATATTCAACACATGTTAACGATTGAATTGCAAATTATTTAATCAAGTTAAAATTATTTAATATATTTAAAAAAAATAAAAATACTCCATATGGGTTGCCAAATTGCACTGGTGTCTATGAAAAACAATATCAATGAAAAGAAGATGTCCCCGTGGTCATCATCTACACCATACAATTTGATTGTTAAATTTTTTTTTTTGTTGTTGATATATATGTTTATTAGAAGCACGTGCTTAAAATAATGTTATAAATTCAACATGTACACGTATATTTATACCCGTGTCAGATGATCTATAGGGTGATGCTCAGTAGTACAAAAATCAACATATGAACTTGTATCATTAGATGCTCTGCGTGCACTTGAAATGGATGTAGCCTAATTAGGTCCATAACATAATTGACAACAACTCGTACATACATGAGGTGTCGAAGTAGGTGGAGTGGTACTAGGAATAGCTCCATTTGATGCTCCTCCATGGTCTCACCCTCTACTCCTAGCCGCCATCTCAAAAGTTTGTTTGTTGAGGTTAGTTGCGGGTGCACTCAAAGCTCCTAGTGTAGATACCACCACATGATGTTGTATGGGTGCAGGAATGGCAGAAAAAGGAAGATCAAAAAGAGTTTGAGTAGGTGTGGGTATTCTTTGATAAACCTCTGCCCCTAACCTCTATTGTGGCATGTTGCCACCAACACCCTAAAATGATTTGAAATCAAAATAATTGAGTTTTTGGCCCAGCGCAAAATTTGTATATAATTTTCTCAAAAAATAGAGAGGGACCTCACAATTAGCATGTGGTGGATGATCAAATACCATCCACCATCAATCCCAAAAACTAGTAGCCATCTGGGGATGTCTACACCACCTCATTGATATTTTTTGTTGTTGGAATTGGTTGGTTGCTGACGGGGCTGACAAAATATGGAGCAACATGGGTTTTTGTCATTTTAAAGTCAAGGATCTGCCTATAGAAGAGACCATTAGAATACAAATTTCTCCTCTCCTCTCTCCATTGTCGATGACTATCTAAGTTCACATCAATGGACCTAAAAACATCTACAGCATTTTGCATCGAACGACTTAGGTGGGGAGGACCAATGCTTCATTTTGAATTGCATTGATTTTGTCTTGAATGGGTAATATTATCATTGATGCAAGCTTGCAAGTGAGCCTCGTTGGATCTAGGGGGTAGAGGTGGAGGTGGAGGTGGAGATGAAGGGTGTTGAGGTGAAGGGGGCCGAGGTGGGGGATTGAGGAAATCCTCAATATCAAAATTATCTATGATATAAAAGTGAACGAGGAATAATGAAGTTTCCCCTTAAATCCTATTTTCTTAAATCCCCTTAACCCACATGTCGCCTTTTCGAGGTCCATAAACCATGCTAATGGAATGGTTTTGTCCTAAATTTAACACCCCTTGAAGCCGTCTCCATAATTCTAATTGTGGATGAAAAACTATGACTATATAAAACTATGCTTTTGGTTATGATGATAATGGAATTTATTGTGGTTTTTAGATGGAGAATGGTTTCATATAAAATATATATGTGAAATCTCCCTCAAACCAATTGATGAAATAAAAGTTACTATACATACTCGGTGTGTATTATGAATAATGTAGAGTATGCTGGTGTAGCCCTCTTATGTGACCTAAGTGTGTAAAGAGAAAATGTGGTATGAGATCATGATATGAGTTTTACGATCATCCCTTGAGAATGAGATGCGATTTTTCTACCTTTGAAAAAACCAATAATTTTGTTAATGTGATGTGAAATCTCATTAAATTACATTAAATTAGGAGAAATTATGGATTGAGCATGGTCCTCATAGGATGGATTAAGGGGTCATAATAGGATGATGTAGGAGCATCCCTAGTTGTAAAGCAAACCTGTATCAACCAAAAACATTTCTTTTATTGCATTGTATTCAATAGATGTTTCAGTATTTCATTCCACATTTCATCGCATTATTGTTTCTCAGCTCTTAAAGTAGGATACAACATGTAAACATCGACATCTATCACATATCTAGATTTCAGATCATTCGTATTTATTTTCAGAAAGTTATCACTCTCAAAATTTCATGTATTTCACAATTAGAGCATTTGGGGCCGAACTAGTCCTGATTTCTTAGTGTGGACCTATTCCAGATCATCTGAAGGTACAAGGTCATCTAGGTCCCCTCTATAATAACCTATCTCATCTTTTCATATCTCCAGTCCATTTTCCTATGGTGGCAAGTTTTCAGTTGATGAAAAAAGCATCAAATGCATACACTATAAAGTTGTAAGGTGGTGTATATTTTGTTAGGTTCATCATGCAACCAAACTGAAAGTTCCAACACATATAGGTGAGTAGGTTTATGCTAGGAAAGGTTCTGTTTTGCACCCTAGCATGCTATAACATTCTGGGCTACATTGCACTGACGATTTCTCTTAAGAGACCAAAGTGTGAAAGGGCAGTAAAATTTGACGAGTTGTTACTCAGAAATCATACACTTACAACCATTTTTTCTAAAGGTACAAGGTCATGTAGGGTGACCCTACAATAACCTCTCTTAGTTTTTCATATCTCCAATCCATTTGTTCACGGTGACGAGTTTTTAATTGATGGAAAGAGCACTAGATGCATGTAGTGTAAAGTTGCAAGGTGGTGTACTTTTTGTTCTATTCATCATGTGACCAAACTAACAGTTCCAACACGTCCGGATGGGTAGGTTTATGCTAAGCGAGGTCCTGTTTCACACCCCAACACGCCAAAACATTCTGGGCTGCATTGCACCAATGATTTCTCTTAAGAGATCAAAGTGCGAAAGGGAATCAAACTTTGATGAGCTATTACTTAGAAACCGTGACACTTACAACCATTTTGTTTGAAGGTACAGGGTCATGTAGGGCCCCTATGCAATAACATCTTTTTTTTTCATATCTCCAAGTAATTCCATTATGGAAACAATGTTTCAGATGTTCCAAAAAGTGTCAGTTGCATTTTGTAAAAAGTTATTGAGAGGCATTGTTTATATTCTTCATCCCCTAGAGGTAAATTGATAATTTGATCAAGTTGGGGTGGCTATGTAGAATAATTCCAATTTATGATTTTTGGTCAACGTAGGTGTCTTTACAATCTTATGACTGAATGACCTACACCAAAGAACTAGTCTCATCTATTGATTAAACTCAATGCAGTCATAAAGATTTTGGTCAATATAGGAATATATTTTTTTTAGATGAAGGAAAGTGTGGGCATGAATAATTTATCTATAAATTTGAAGTAATGATTGACCAACTTGAGGATGGGTACTTGAATATACTTCAATACAATTATTGGAAACATAGTGTAAATTACTTGTACTTTGTCTTGTACAAAACTTGATTCCATAACTATATGCCAAAAATATGTCACCCAATACCACAAACACATACTAGGTCGGAAAGATAATAATTAACCAACAAATATAGGTGAAATGAGTGTGAAATAAGTTATGAAGCACAATACACTTGGATTTTAAATATTTGAAGTAAACCATCTACAAATATCCATTGAAGCTTGTCATTCTATAATGGAGGTAACATATTATTATTAAAAACTTAAAATCTAAACATACGATCCTTAATTAGCTCTTTTTCCTTGTGTTTTCATTACATGCTTTAGAGATAAACATCTTAGCATGTTTTGAAGCACTTCATTTATTGCAAGGAAATAATATAAGAATATTTTTGTAAGAACATTAGAATGACATTTTGGTCATTTACAGTTATGTCAATTAATTAATTAATTATTTTAATAATCATTTATAATGCAATCATGGACACCATCAATAAAAAAGGTATGTACTAACCAAATAGCCATATAGGCATACATAAATTTATGTCGATATAAGTATAAAATTTATACAAAATAGCCATATAGGCTTACAAGAATTCCATACATGGGCATACAATGTCATGTATATGCAATACAAAAGATATGTCCAAAAATGCCATGTAGGCATACAACAAAGGACCCTAATAAATAGTCATTCCCCTCCAGGTGAAGAAAATAGATCACGAGTGGCCTTTGATCATTGGGGGGATGGAGATGCATATGATGGTGGTCTACTTCTAATTTTAGGGTTGGACCTCCTATTTAATTCTTCATGTAGTCATACTTATTACATTAAAGAGTATAGACATTAATATATATAAATTACATTATATAAAATGAAATATTTAACAAAATAATCGCTTACTACTGCAAAATGATCCCTCTCCTCGTTCACAATAGCAACACACTCATTCTATGGCATTGCAAAGCCCTATAGAAACCATCCAAATATAAATTAAAGTACAAATCAATAATCATTTGTTTTTTCAATAATAAATAGTTAAAACAATGAATGTAATTTTAATTTTACTAATCTTCCACATACCCTTGTCAAAGGCATCGAGCTCTCTATTGTAGTAGAGAAACCATGCTCTGTTTCCCTATCAATATCAGGAGGAGTCTCTACATGCATCATATAAAAATAAAACAACATTATTCGATTACAAAAACTAGAAGAGTGATGCAGGTCATGGCTTATAATGTATGACATATAGACAACAAAATTTTGAGTACTTATTGAACTATATATTGCTTCATAGTTTAATATGTGGTTATTGGACTATTGTGTTCCTTGGGATATGTTAATGAATCCAATTCTATTTCAAAGATCTTTTTTTATGATAATTGAGGGAGATATTATATTGAAGTCCAAAGGAACTTTATTATTTTATAGTGATAGAAAAACCAGAGGAAACAAGAAGGAAATTTTTTGTGATTTCTATACAAGTGACATGTTTTTGTTGATAGTCCTAGGGAAAATTAGGAACACAGAATGAAATTTTGAAGATACTAATGTCTAAGACCTTTTCGAAATAGAATAGAATAATGGCAATGGAAAAAGGAGAAACAGTGCATAGTAGTATGAGTAATAAGAGCCATGTAAGGAAAAAAAGGAAAAATCATGATAATTGTCTTCATAAGACATGTGCATAATAGACATGAATCATTTAAAGGACAATAATTTCTAGAATAGTGAAGAAAAAGGTTGATGAAGTGTCCAAATGAATGGTTTAAAGAGTGAAAAAAGAGGATAGGACAATATGATGACAAGGCCCCTATCAAAACCCTTCATAAATAACATGGTGAACAAAAGGTTGATAGAAGAGAGCAATATTGTCTAGAGAACCAACAAAACAAAGCACAATGCACAAAATCCATATTGGAAAGTTTCTAAGTTGAGAGGAAGAAGTTGACAGAGGAAGAGGTTGTTATATGGGCATCTTGCATAGTAAGGGGTCTCATGAATGATAAGACAAGGTTGTAATAATATAAGGACAAATTATAGAGAAATGTGATAGTTAGGAGAAATTAGAACAAAGGATAGAGTATCTTATCCTCTTGAATGTGGACACAATATCAATATATTAGTAAGAGTCTTCATGAGAATTGAAATTGAATGTCAAGGGTTTGCATGTTTCATGAGGGAAATTTCAAAGTAAAGGATAGTCACAAGATGATAGTCCTAGGGACAATCAAATCATGTAAGAAAGGGACAATATCGTGATTACATAAATAAGTCATGCAAACCTTTGTTGATGTGAAGTGTGAATAATTTGTGAAGTGGGGATAATATTTATGGAAATAATGTAAAGAATGATAGTGAGATGCATGAAAAGAAGAAATAATGAGCATTGTCAACTAAGAACAAAATGATGTAGTGATAGTACACAATGAGGGGAATATGGTCCTAAGATCTTGATAAAAGTTCACACCTATAAAAACACTCCATTATTTTCATTAAACCTCAACATTCTACTCATATTTATGGGTCAATCACAAAGAAGAGATAGCTAAGAAATGGAGTGAGATATCTTCATGATAGTGGATAGTGTAATATTCACATAGGCAAAGTAATGATCACAAGGACAAATGATGAATAAAGGACATCAAATGAACAATAAAGGGTATAACATAAATAAAGAAATGTAATATGATAGTTACATAATACTGAATATGATAGTCTAAAGTGATAAGATGTAATAGGATAGTCACATGTATTTCAATACCAAATAATGCTTCAAGGGACAATTGTGGAAGATGATTTTTTATGAGGAGAGACTTCATATGTTTTGAACCAACATACCTCAAGGTAAAGAGTGCATGACAGTCATGAATGTGGTGGTAGTCACATGAAATCCAATGCTACAAGATAGTCTCATAGGAGAAGCGATACATTTAGTACAATGGTATAAGAGGAGCATGCATAGTTTAGTATTAAAGGATAGTTTGAAATGACAATTCCCTTTTAATGATCATATTCATAGAGGATAGTCCTTGTGAAGGGATAGAAAGAGGGCACATATAGTCCTTGACAATGCCCTTTTAATGATCATATTCATACAGTGAAGAGAGAAATCTAGAGTAGTTCTCAGTGGTGTCAAGAACTTGAAAGGTATAAATGAAAGTCTATAGCCATAACATGAATGCAATAACATAGTCACCATGATAAGTATTGTCAACATAGGAAAAGGGTAGTAATAAGATAAGTATCCCAAGCAACATTCATGAGCCCAAAAGTGAGTAGAGAGATGTGATGCTACAAGCTAGTGATGAAATTTAGGAGGATAAGAATTAAATGGTATGCCACAAGCTAGTGATGCTACTAGCCTATATTTTTGGAGGTCAAAAACATGAACAAATTAAATTTATAGATTATGAAGTGTATAAAAACCTAAAATCAAATTAATTAAAAAATTACAAACCATACTTACAAACTATCTAAAACCTTTAACTCATTAAACATTATTCAATTATGAAATACAATTTTACTATTTTAAAATTATAAATAATTTGTATTACTTGAGTGAAACTTCGATGACCACCTCCATTGGAAAGTGTTGTTGTCAAAGCTCCAAGATTAACCTATTCAACATCCAAAATGAGATATAAGAATACCGTTCATATAACGTTTAGCTATTCACATGTAATATTTATAATTCTTTACTAGTTACATACCTCTACAATAGATGTGGCTGTGAAATTATAGGGAGGTGGAGGACCGCTGAAAACACAGTGAACACTATGACCTTGAAATTTCATTATAATCATTCAACTAATTTAGTAAATCTGCATTTAAAAAATGAAATTTAATAAATTAAATTCAATGAACTTACTAACACTTACCTGACTATTAAGGCTGAATTTCTCATTAAGAGGGAATTTTTCATCACCATCTCATTAGTTATATATGTACCTTGGGTACCTGCATCTTGACTATCCATGGGATCATAAACACAGAGTGACCCACAAGCCTGACAATAGTGAGGTGGAACTCTGCTCCTCGAAGACTTGCCCGATTCACCTTGTGCTAGAGGAATGGTGTATTGAATGAGGCTTTGGGTGAGGAAACTAATTGTCTGCAATGTATCCACCTCAACACTCTTCTTCACAATAGAAGGGATAGTCACATTCTCATATATTGGTCTAGCGAGTGCTCATATTGTTGGCCACTGTGCATCGATATGTTCCCCCACTCTATCCTATGCAGAGACCCCACCTCTACTTTGGAAGTCCCGCATGTGTTAAAATAGTTTAGGATTTTATTGAGGACAAACTCACAATAGAGTTTCCTCAAAAAATACTATGGCACCTCATTGTTGTTGCATGGAGGATGGTAAAAAACCATCCACCACCCTTATCAATTTTTTTTCGAAGTTATCTCTTGGTGGTTGCACCAATGAATAAGGAACCTCTTGCTTGAAGGACGTAAATTTTGATTTGTTTTAGGGTTCGTGAATAGTGCACAAAAGTAAAATTTTGTAATTTTTCATTTTTAGCTTGTTTATATGATAATTTATCTACATAAAATTGTTTAAACTCTTGTCTCTTCTCTAACCAACTACATTTTTTCTTGCTAATTGAATGTGCATGTGATTATTAATTCAAGTGATTAAGCATGGTTCTATGTGAGGTTGTGCCTCGAGGATCTATCAACATTGTAATTAACTCCTCTATTTGTTTTTTGTTACTTTCAATTTGCCCCATTAAATTTTCTTGAGTTCCTAGAGCATGATGAAGAATTGTTGGAGGTGTTTGTTAGAGTTATTCTTCAAGAGGTATTTTGATATGAGGTGAACCGGGAATTTGGGAATGAATTTAAGGAGGATTTGGAGGTGCATTATCATTTATTGAAAATTAAATAAACTTACATCAAAAAATATATTAAATCTACCCATTTAATATCATATTCACATAAAAAATAGAAATTAATTACTCCTTTGACCTCCCTGACTTCATGGAAAATTTTTCATGAAGATTCAGTGAAAAAATCAAGCGGTTTTGACCTTCCAAAAGTATGAGCATGTTATGAAGGGTTTGCAAGCCACAAAGGAGGTATTTGCAGCCATTTAAAAGATCAAAATGAGAGATTTTGCTTTTTTTTTTTTGTTTAAATAAAGAAAAAGGTTCTCACATTATAACACAAGCATATTTTAGGCTTGTAGTGACTGAGCTTGAGGCTCAGTCACTCCAAGCCATAATGTGCTCGCCTTTTATCTTTTTCAAGAAATTTAAATGGGGTGGTCACTTTTTGGCCCCCCATCTTTCTGCACCCACCCCTCTTCAAAATGAGAGAAGAAGAACACTAAAAAGGAAAAGGAAGTTAGAAAATTATAAGAAAAAAATGACAACTCCAAAAACTCTTCTCAAAGTAAGTCAACTACTACGAGAGTTAAATGTGCCCTTTGTAAAAATCTTAGACACGATGAATGAAAATACATGAGGAAAAAAATTGAGTATCTACAACATATTCTCAGAAAGAATAATATAGAGCTACCTAATTCTATCAAGGAATCTTCATCAACTAAAGAAAATACTAAGGGCGAAGAGAAATCAAAGGGAAAATCCTTAGTTTCTATAGAATCTTCATATCCACCATGGATTATAGACTCTTGTGCTTCACGCCATATGGAAATTGGCACATTATTTTAATATTATTGGAGAGACTAATCTAATCTAATATCTCAATTCCATTACCCATCATGTATTCTCATGAAACTATTGTTGGATTTAAGGTCAACTTTCGTGATAGCTGAAATTGAAAATAATTTATCGAACGGTTACATATCTGAAGGAAACTTAAACTCAGCCTAAATATTTCTCTCCCATAAAGATATACATCATAAGTTGACTACTTCAAGGTGGAAAACATATGTTAATGTTTTCCTAAATTATTTGTCCATGGTACTTAACATAATTTATCTTGACTAAATTGAGATTATTTTTAATATTTATTCAATGATCTTGAAATAAATATTGGAATTCTAAAAATGCACTTTTCTTCTTTGTATTGGGTTCATTATGATTAGTTCTCTAGTGGTGTGCTATGGAAATTGGCACATTATTTCAATCTTATTTGAGAGATTAATCTAATATTGTTGCGACCATAGCCAATATGCTTCTTCTTGAGCTTAGCTTTTCACCCAAACCATTATAAGACTCAAAAATTGAACCCTCGTAATCAACCTTGAAATCCATTTTATAGAACAAGGGAGCAACAAGCATCAGGCTGAATTACAGTTACAATTCAATTGTATTTCATTTCATTTCTAATTTTTATCTAAATTAAGACATTCCTCAGAAAGTTCCATGTAATCATTTGTAAGGTAGGGGAAAGCGAAAAGCAAAATTCCAAAAACTGTTAGTTGAAGAAAACCCACCAACATTCCAAAAGGTGTCGTTGTCTTAACATCAAAACTTGCAAACCCATACCAAACCAGGAAGAGTCACCATAAAAAACGAAGGCAAAAAATAGCAAACTAGCCAAAAGGAACCGAATTAGTATGAAGGACCAAAAACCAAGCATCAACTTAGAGAGAAAATGAGGTGCTACTCTGCTTTGTCAGCAGTAGAGTAAGCACGCTGACTTGGTGTCCTTATTGAAATTGGGGAAGCTACCACCACCTCATCCGTAGCCCGAATCGGTCTCAATATCACTATCTGAGGGATCATCTGAGACTTCAATGCAAGAATGACGTTTTCTAGAATGAGCTCGATGGTAATTATTCTTTCTCGCTGCCTCACTCTCAGGCCTATAATATTTCTTCTCTTTCCCCTTGAACAATTCCTCCGAAACAATTCTGCTTCTTAGATGATAGGCATGCTTGACAACACTTCGTGTAGATTTCTTACCATCTTTCGTTCTTTTCTTTGGAGTTATAGGAACTTCAGACATCTCTTTCTCATTTTTTGGAATGTCACCTTGAGATTCAAGGAGACTAAGTCTCCTTGACCTTCGAGTTGGATTGACAGACACACCTAGTTTATCCATTTTCAACAAAGTAACTTCACCACCTCAAGACAGACACTTACAACAACATATAAATAATGTCAATCTAAACGGAGATTGTCAACTACAAAACCTTCACCACCTCAAGACTTATACGTAATTGAAATAGGCCAATACAAGCATCTACTTACCCAAGAACAACTACCTCAAACTTTGCAATTACTAGGAACAACCCTAGACACTCATACTCAGATTCTCAACTCTCGAAGACAACAAATGGTGAGAATAAGAAGCAGGAAATCCTCATTAAATAGATCAATTAGAGTGTGTATGCATTAATGTTTTAAGGAAGTTCACACAAGTGAGTTGACAACCTCCCTCTTGATCTCAAATATCACCCGCTGATGTCCAAAATGCCTCGAAACCTTTCTACAATCCTCATGCGGCAAAGAAAGCAATCATTCATATGCGTTAGGATTGGTTCTGAATAACCAACAATTTTACGCCATTACTGCTCGCTCGAGCAAAGTAAAATGGCTCACATTGCCACATTTTGGTTTCAAATAATAACCGTGGACCTTATTGTGAGATGGCCTTTTGGACAAATCAGATCGAGTCCATAAGAAATTTCATGAGTGGTATTGTTGAGTTGTGCGCCCCTTGAATGATATAATTTTGGAAAATAATACCAAAATTGAGTGGACATTAGAAGCTAAGAATTCTTTTTAGGAGATCAAAGAGGCCATAACCAATTCTCTTGTGCTGTCTATTCCTGACTATATTAAACCATTTAATATTTATACATTTTCTTTGAAACACTCTTATGCTGGCATTTTGACTCAGAAGAGAGAGGATGGTGCTAAAAAACCATATCTATCATGAGCTTACCATTCAAAAATGCAGATGCGATGTATCTAAATTTGGATAAGAAGTTAAGTGAAAGAAGGAGAAAATGGATGACTATCATCCAGGAGTTTAACATAGGTATATAGCCCATAAAGTTGGTGAAAGACCAGGGTCTTTCAAAGACTTCATTAGGACCTAATGGACAACTCATATTCCTATACCATAGAAAAATGGACCTCTTTCTTGACATGGGAATAATTCATGATAAATTGGACTTAATGAGGCCTTGATTCAGGTGATGTGAGGCATTTTATGCATCCACACTAGG
>VDFB02315921.1:0-24456 GCA_007258455.2 Sequoia sempervirens
TTGTTGAAATTCATGCTACTTGGCAATCTATGTATTTTATTCACATTAGTTTTTTTTATGACTTGTATATACCTATTTTAAGTAAGCAATTAATTTCTTATCAAATTTCATTGATAAGTCATTGACTTCTTATTATATTCTTTATATATAATTCATTTATGACCTAATTGCATATAAGGTATATATGTTTCAAGTATCAAGTTATAAATATGAAGTATTACAATGAAGGTTGAGGGAAGTTTTGACTAGACAGAGAAAAGTAATGATTGCTTATTGTTAACAGTCTCAGAAGAATGGGTCATAAGATAGAATTGTCATAGTGGTCATCAACATGTTCTTGAGACATATCTCAGAGTAGTCACAGTTAACTAAAGTTCTATCATTCTATTACAAAGATCATATCATATATTGATCATGGACTATGATGTAAATTTTTTTTTATAGTTTACTAATGTTGATAATTCTAACAGTGCTAAAATATCATGATTGATAGTATGGAAGTAATTTTGACAAAGCAATGTTGATAGTATAGGATGAACAATAGGTCTTATTCATAAATAGCATTAGTGCATAAATTAGTGGGTAAAAAGTAGTGGAGGTAGTTAGTTTTACTGTTGTGACATTGTGAAGTATGATGCATGAAGACAGGGGGAGTGACTTGTTATAGTCACATTTAGTGACTTGTTCAAGAGAGATTTTATGTTTATACTACATCTCTAGTGTATGTGATTATAAATGGATATGTTATGTGCTGATTTTTTTCTTGATTGTTACAAGATTTTTGGTCTACATCAGTTTTGGCATATGTAACTCAGGTTGATCTGATAGTTGCTTGTACCAGGATAGATCATATGTTCAAACAGTGATAGCTAGTTTTCTAATAGGAACAGTATATATTCTTTGATAATTAGTTATGTATTATGGCTGAAAAATACATGGTGATAATACATTACATGGTCTATGATATGCCTCTATTGAACAATGGACAATAACTTGATGCCTATGTTAGTTCTCTATGTGAAGTGCTTAGCAATTTATGGAGGTTATGTAGATATGCAAGATAGGGGAGAGTTATGCCTATTTTTCATTCTCTTCTGCCATGTGTGTTCTTTGTTCCCGTTGATATGGCTATTGGCTTCTATTTTTTGATAGTGATAGTGGAATATACTTTGTTTTGTGCTACTCATGTTGATTTATAGATAGTGGTTTAGATCCTTTGTCTTGGATGTCAAAAAGGGGGAGAAGGTTGTTTTTTGGTCACCAAGGACAAAAGGGGAGTTTGTTGTTCTTTGTTCCTCCTTGTTTTGGTTTGTCCTTGTTGCCAAAAGACACATGATGTCTACTCAGATATGTTTGATTTATTCTTCATTGGTGATGCTTAGTTTCAATGGGTAATATAGTGGTTTTCTTGTTGGCATGATCTATGGTTACCTACACTTGATGTGAAAATGGTGATATAATTTCATGTACAAAAGGCATCATACAGTGGTTGATATAAGGGCATGGATATATGTTTCTATGATATACTTGCTAATGTTTTTGGTACAAGGTAGTGGTGACATTTAGTGGTTCTTTTTTGTTGGAAATATGTGTCTCAATCTCACAGGCTGAAACCTCTGAAAGAGCCAAGTCGGTGTGACATCCATATTGTCTGGCTGACAAGTAGCTTTGGAACCTTGTGAAAAGTTTTGGTCGCTAAGACCTTGTTTCAGTCTTGCCGAATGGACCTATCATTGTGACATGATGATCGCTCTGACATTTTCTATCTCACTCCACTCAGGGAGATCTCTGGCCGACGGTTTGGTTCCATGTGTTGGTCGCAGAGACTTGTGGCAACTGTTTCATCCGAGTAACTCATATGCTTCGATATGAAGTCTTGTCGATATGGAAAGTCTCGCTGATAGCTACACTTGGAGTCATCGAGATAACATATGGTGGCTCAATAAGAACTCTTGGCGATGGGTGTTTTTCTCACCGATGTTGTGGGTTGTCTTTGGTATAACTCTTGTCGAAAGCTGATCTCGGGGTGACTTGAAGATTTTGGTAAGAACTCTCAGTGATAGCGGTAAGTCTTTCTGACAATGCAACATGTGTTTTTTATCGGATGTCTTCGGTATGACTCCTAGCGAAAGGTGGTCTTGGGGTAACATGGATGCTTTGGTATGAAGTCTTAGCGATGAACGAAGTCTCACCGACTATGGAACATTGCGGTGTAACTTGAAGGCATCGGTATGATCTCTTGGCAAAGAGTGATAGTCTCACCGAAGGGAAAGCTGATATCCATGTGACCTTTGAACATTGGTACGATGTCTCATCGAATATCAATTTTCTCGCCGATGAGAATGCTGAGGTCGGTGTGACTTGTGAACTTGGTGTAACATCTTGCCGATGGTCAGGACTCTTGGCGATAATGACAATTAGGTCTTGTGGCATCAGGGAGACACGGTTAGTGTCTCACTGACATGTGACACAGGTTGAATGCCTTTGACCGAGTGATGACTATCCTACGTGGTGTGACTTCGACCAATCAGAGAAGCTAAATGGGAACTGTTGGAAGTTAGTCTGTTGTGGCAGTTTTGTGAGGAAGTTCGACAAACAAGGGCATCATGGATATACTCAGAGATTGAAGATTCTGATCGGTTCGATAATAGTTGAATGAACAATTTGATGAGTGATCAGTGAATTTAATTCTGAGTGTATTGAAACTTGAATGTTTTGTACAAGGTTGGTCTATGATTATGTTGTAAATTGACATCAGAGAGAGTGAAGCCTGTACTCTGTATGTAATTTTTGATACTGTAATACAAAGGGGTTTTTCTTGGTGTGGTGGGTTTTTCTCCCATAAGGGTTTTCCCACATAAATCTGGTGTTCATCTGTGTATGATTATTTCTCTATTTTTGTTATTGGTTTCAAATGTATCTTAATTGGACTGTAAATAAAAATTTAAAAGCACCTCTACATTCTTCCCTGAGGTTTTGATGTTAGGAGAGTTGTTTTTGCACCTTAGCTTTCTTTACAAGTGGTATTAGAGCCCAGCCAGTTGTGTTATCCTTGTGGGTATGTTGGGTTTTTTGAGTCAATTTTTGTTTAGTGGGAGTCTTGTAGAAGTTTGGTAATTTGAATTACAGGTTAAGATGGCAAGCACATCAGGAAAGATTGAAATTGAAAAATTCAATGGCAGCAATTTTGAGTTGTGGAAACTTAAAATGGAAGATCAGTTGGTTGATCGTGATCTTTGGATTGTTGTGTCTGGAACGAAGCCTACAGGAATGAAGCAAGAGGATTGGGACCTTGCAGATAGAAAATCAAAGGGGCTAATAAGGCTCTGTTTAGTAGACTCTATTCTTCTGAATGTTCATGAAGAAAAGACTGCATCTTCCTTGGGGAAAAGACTAGCATCTATTTATCAGGGCAAGTCCTTGGTGAATAAATTATTCTTGAGGAAGAAGTTGTACTCTTTGAGAATGTAGGAAGGAGGGTCTGTTGCTGATCATTTGAACGCTTTCAACATGTTGATTGCATAGTTAACATCTATGGGCGTGAATATTGATGAAGAGGATCGTTGTATGCTGTTATTATGTTCTTTGCCAGATTCTTGGGATCACTTGGTGATGGCTATTGGGAGTAGGACATCAACTTTTAAGATGGAAGATGTTGTTTCTTCTTTGTTATCGGAGAAGAGATGAGAAGGAAATCTTTTGAGATGGCGAAGGAGGCTCTTCTTTATTAGAGGAAGATAAAAGATAAAGGCAAGAAGAAGGACAAGAAGTCCAAATCGAAATCAGAGGGGAGATCAAAGTCTCGGCAAGAAGTCCAAGGTGAAGTGTGGAATTGTGGGCAACTTGGTCATGTCCAAAAGGATTGTAAAGAGGAGAAAAAGAAGAAGTATTCTTCTGAAATGATTCTTCTCAGAGTGATCAGGCTTTCATTCGTATTTGGCTATCACGGCATTAGATGATATCTAGCTAATTGATTCGAGCATCTTTCCACATGACATCTCATAGAGACTGGTTCACGAAGTATGAAAAATACGATGGTGGAAAGGTGTATTTGGCAAGTGATTCATCATTGGAAATAGTTGGCCGTGGAAGAGTTAGAATTCAATTCCCTGATGGAAGAGTGAAGGGAATTAATGATGTAATGCATATACCAAGTCTGGCTCAAAACTTACTTTCTGTTAGTATGCTGAATGATATTGGAGTGCAAGTCACATTCTCTAGAAATGGCTGCAAGATGACTAGAGGCTCTATGGTGCTAGCAAGAGGTGCTCGTGTTGGTACCTTGTATAAGCTTGATGCACATGCTGTGCAAAGCAATAGTGTCTCTGCCAAGTCACAGAAAGCTACTCATGGAGGAAAAGAGGAAGAAATTCCTGATAGTGTAAACTCTATGGAATTTAAACTTCCAGTATAAAAGACTATGCTCTGGCATGATAGGCTAGGCCACATTGGAGAGAAAGGTTTAAAAACCTTGAAGAATAAAAACCTGGTTGAGGGACTTGAAGATTGTAACCTCAAATTTGAGTTTTGTGAACATTTTATATATGGTAAACAACACTATGTTTCATTTTATTTCGGTCCTCACAAATCTTCTGGTTTTCTTGATTATATACATTCTGATGTTTTTGGTCCAGTGAATGTTCCTTCTTTGTCTAAGTCAAGGTACTATGTATCATTCATTGATGATTATTCGAGAAGAACATTTGTTTATTTTTTGAAAATTAGATCAGAAGTGTTCAGTCGGTTTAAGGAATTTAAGAACCTTGTAGAAAATTAGTCTAGAAGAAAAATAAAATGTTTAAGGACTGACAATGGCAGTGAATTTTGTTCTGATGATTTTGATAGGTACTGTAAAGATCATGGGATTAAAAGACATAAAACTACACCTTACACTCCACAACAAAATGGAGTTGCAAAAAGGTTCAACAGGACAGTGATGGAAAGAGCATGAAGTATGCTGAGCAGTGTTGGCTTGGAGGAGAAGTTCTAGGCAGAGGCTGTTGCTACAACATGTTACTTGATAAACCGTTCTCTGAATTCCGCTCTTGTTGAGAAAAGACCTTTGGAAGCATGGTCTGGTAAGAAGCCCTCTTTAAGAGATATTTGTGTTTTTGGCTGTGAGGCATATGCACATGTGTCATATGAGAAAAGATCTAAATTGGAGAACAAGGTTGTCAAATGTATTTTTATTGGCTATAGTGCTGGCATAAAAGGATACAAGTTTTGGAATCCTAATACGGAGAAGGTTCTATACAACAGAAGTGTTATCTTTCATGAGTTGAAGCCTTCTACCTTGGATCTACAGTCAGAGACAAAATCAGAAAACAAAAAGGATGTAGTTGAAATTCCTCTGACACTAGATAAAGAGGAATTCAAAATTCAAAATGTACCTGAAACTGAGGAGAGCTCAAGTAGTTCTGAGAGTTCTGATGAAGAAGAACAACCTCAGCCTCAACAAGTGAGGAGGTCAACTCATGAAAGAAAGCAACCTGATAGGTATGGGTTTTATTTGATAGATTCTACTTGTGCCTATGCTTTAATTTCTAGCCCTAATGAGCCTAGGACTGCGAAAGAGGCATTTAGAATTTCTAATTCAAACTCTTGGTTGGAAGCCATGAATGAAGAAATGGCATCATTAGAAAAGAATGATACTTGGAGTTTGGTGCCCTTGCCTGAAGGCAAAAAATTTATGGGTTGCAAAATGGGTATTTAAAAAGAAAATAGGTCTAGATGGCAGTGTCAAAAAATATAAGGTGAGGTTGGTTGCGAAGGGCTATTCCCAGGTAGAGGGAATTGATTATGGGGAAATTTTTTCTCCTGTAGCTAAGCTAACATCTATCGATTCATTTTGTCACTTGTAGTAGCATATGACTTAGAGATCAAACAGATGGATGTGAAGACATCATTTCTTCATGGTGATCTTGAAGAAGAGATTTATATGTCCCACCCTTGCACTTTGTGGAAAAAGGTAAAGAAAGATTGGTTTGCAAGTTGAATAAATCTGTATGGGTTAAAGGTCTCTAGAATGTGGTACCAGAAGTTTGACACTTTTGTTTTGTCATTAGGATTTGTAAGATCAAAATCTGATCATTGTGTGTATTACAAAGCTGAAAGTGATCAAGTTCTTATTATTGCTCTCTATGTTGATGATATGTTGTTCATAGGCAATAGTAAGTTAATGATTTCTGATCTTAAGTCTCAGTTGTCTGCAAAGTTCGAAATGAAAGATCTTGGTGCAGCAAGGTATATTCTAGGAATGGAAATAACCAAGGACAGGAATAGTATAAAAATTTGGCTCAGTCAGAGTAAGTATGTTAAGACTATTCTAAAGAGATTTTGTATGACTGATTGCAAGTAGCTAGTTGTTCCAGTTTTGTAGGGAACAAAGTTATCTATTGAAGACTGTCTAAAATCCCCTACTAAGATGGAGGACATGACCAGTGTACCTTATGCTAGTGTGGTTGGTAGTCTAATGTATGCAATGGTCTGTACAAGGCCAGACATTGCCCAAGCAGTGGGAGTACTTAGTCGGGTTATGGCTAATCCTGGAAGGACACATTGGGATGTTGTGAAAAGAGTATTCATATATTTGAAGGGAACTTCAGAATATGCTTTGTGTTACCATGGTAACTTGGTTGAATCACAGAGGACTCTCAGTATTCGAGGCTATGTGGATTCTGATTGGGCAGGGGACATTGACAGCAGAAGATCCACTAGTGGATATATCTTCATGTTGAATGGTGGTGCAGTGAGTTGGATGAGTAAGCGGCAAGCTGTAGTCACTTTGTCCACTATAGAGGCAGAATACATGGTAGCAACACATGCCTGTAAAGAAGCAATCTGGTTAAAACATTTGTGTTCTAACATTGGTTTTGATGCAAGGAAAATAATAATTTATTGTGACAGTCAGAGTGCTATTTGTTTGGCAAAGAATCCTACTTTCCATGCTAGGACTAAACATATTGATGTGTAGTATCATTTTGTACATGATATGGTGGAGGATGGAAAGGTCTCTTTAGAAAAAGTGGATACTCTGGAGAATGTTGAAAATGCATTGACGAAGCCAGTGAGCACAGACAAGTTCAGGTGGTGTGCTAGTTCGATGGGCCTTAGTGCCCATGAATTTCAGTAGTTTTGTTGTGCTCTGGAGGTGCCTATATGATCTTCGTCAAGTGGGAGATTGTTGGAAATATGTGTCTCAATCTCACAGGTTGAAACCTCTAAAAGAGCCAAGTTGGTGTGATATCCATATTGTCTGGTCGACAAGCAGCTTTGGAACCTTATGAAAAGTTCTGGTCGCTGAGACCTTGTTTCAGTCTTGCTGAATGGACCTATTGCTGTGACATTTTCTATCTCACTCCGCTCAGGGAGATCTCTGGCCAACGGTTTGGTTCCACGTGTTTATCGGGGAGACTTGTGGTGACTATGTCATTAGAGTAACTCATATGCTTCAGTATGAAGTCTTGTTGATATGGAAAGTCTTGTCGATAGCTACACTTGGAGTCATTGGGATAACATATGGTGGCTCAGTAAGAACTCTTGGCACCAGTTTTTTTCTCACCAATGTTGTGGGTTGTCTTTGGTATAACTCTTATTGAAAGCTGATCTCAGCGTGACTTGAAGATTTCGGTAAGAACTCTCAGCGATAGCAGTAAGTCTTTCCAACAATGCAACATGTGTTTGTTATCGGATGTCTTCGGTATGACTCCTGGTGAAAGGTGGTCTCGAGGTAACATGGAGGCTTCAGCATGAAGTCTTAGCGATGAACGAAGTCTCACCGACTGTGGAACATTGCAGTGTAACTTGAAGGCATCGATATGATCTCTTGGCAAAGAGCGATAGTCTCACCGAAGGGAAAGCTGATATCTATGTGACCTTTGAACATTGGTATGATGTCTCATCGAATAGCGATTGCCTCACCAATGAGAATGTTGAGGTCGGTGCGACTTGTGAACTCGGTGTAACATCTTGCCGATGGTCAAGACTCTTGGTGATAATGACAATCAGGTCTTGTGGCATCGGGGAAACATGGTTAGTGTCTCACTGACATGCGACACAGGTTGAACACCTTTGACCGAGTGATGACTATCCTACATGGTGTGACTTCAACCAATCAGAGAAGTCGAATGGGAACCATTGGAAGTTAGTCTGTTGTGGCAGTTCTGTGAGGAAGTTCGACAGACAGGGGTGTCATGGATATACTCAGAGATTGAAGATTGTGATCGGTTTGGTAATAGTTGGATGAACAGTTCGATGAGTGATCAGTGAATTTACTTCTGAGTGTATTGAAACTTGAATGTTTTGTACAAGGTTGGTCTATGATTATGCTGTTGTAAATTGACATTAGAGAGAGTGAAGCCTGTACTTAGTATGTAATTTTTGCTATTGTAATACAAAGGGGTTTTTCTTGGTGTGGCGAGTTTTTCTCCCGTAAGGGTTTTCCCACATAAATCTAGTGTTCATCTGTGTATGATTATTTCTATGTTTTTGTTATTGCTTTCAAGTGTATCTTAATTGGACTGTAATTGAAAATTTAAAAGAACCTTTGCATTCTTCCCTGAAGTTTTGACGTTAGGAGAGTTGTTTCTGCACCTTAGCTTTCCTTACATTTTTTTCCTAATAGTAGTTACTTTCCTTGCATGGTAGTGGATATACTTTGATCTTTTGACTATGTATATTCGGGCATTTTTCAGTGCATGGGTCACTTTGTTTATTGATGGGAAAACAAGTTATATGATATTGTTTCAGGTAGAGGATCATTTGTTTTTATACTTGATACATATATATGTTTGATTATCATTTATATCTTGTCATTTTACTCAAATGAAAAGCTATTAAATACTTATCAAATGTAATATGTATAATTTTTAAAATTGGGATAACAAAAAGGATATAATCATAGCAATGATTGGATTTATGACAACCACCCTTGGACCTTAGACTTTTTTTGCACTTGAAGTTTCTAATCAACTCTTGGTCTTAGTTTTCAAAGGTATCATTGCATTGTTTGTCTTAGGAAATATTGAAGGTTCACGGGCACCTTATGGCATATACACTATTATGTTTGATGCTGACACAATAATTTTCAAGGTAAAAGGTTATGATCAAAGGCCGACACAATGATGTTTCAATATAATAAAATTCATCGACTGTGCCCTAAATATCATTTTTTTTGGTACATACAAAGCACTCTATCTCAGCCAACTTAGGGCTTGGTAAAACATGGAGAAAAAGATTGTATGGCAGCTGGTATGGACAGAAAATGGTTTCAGGACTGCATGGTGCTTTGGAAAGCTTGGTAGTAAAGCATTGTCTCTTCAAGCTTGGTAGTAAGTGTGTTAAGTTAGTTTACTAAGCTTCAAAGGAACTGAATCAACACTTGTTAGGTGTACATTATTAGTTCATCTTCTGGTTGTAAGCCATTTTGTCATTATAATTCTATAGGCAGTGAGCCTCTCATTTTGGATAGTGAGTCTTGGCAGTGAGCCACCCTTTTGTAATATTTTATAGTTGGTTATATCATATTGTGAGCTAACACTCACCATGGCTTTTCCCATTTTGGGTTTTCCACGTAAAAATCATGGTGTTGATGTGCTGTGTGATTTCATGCTCTGTTAATCCTCTTGCTTATCTTTACTATTATATGCATTGGGGTAATTGGATGGTATTTGTTTAATAAGTTTAAGAAGATATTGATTCACCCCCCCCCTTTGAGTATCTTGGATATTCAATAGTTCTCACAACCAATATGATAGCATAGACATGAAAAAAATCACATACACTTTGACATGATGCTTTGATATTGAATTTTTGTAATAAATTTTCTCTTAACTATTCTTGACTTACTTAATAATGCTCTTGACAATAATTCTTGCTCAATTCTCTTGTTAGTTTTCAAATAATGTAATAACTAGGTATTTATATGCAATTATTCTAATTTCTCAAAAAATTAATCTCGATACGCGACATTTGACATTTGAAATTCAAATAATAAAATGCCGACTCCGACATATTCAATTTTGGAGGAAAAATAGGGGGCTAAGTCACCCTAAGCAAATAGGTCTTGGCTCTATTTTTGTAAGATTTAAGGTGTTGGGGAAAAAATATTAAATGTTTGCATTGGTTTTCTACATGCAATTTGTTGGTAAATGTTAAAATGGGCGACAAAATGCATAATTTAGGAAATTAGGTACACAATTAGGTCCAATTACTTAGGGGGAGCAAAACATAGTACAAAATTATCATGGGTGACAATTTATGATGCTACACTTCCCTTTCACTGTATGTTGACCTTTTCCAATCCCTCTGAGTGTGTGAACCATATGAAAGGTTGTACGGTGATGATGCATTTCCCCCCTCATCATATGGTATAGATACTACTTAGTCATAAAAATTTTCTACTAAGTTGTGCAATGCAAAACCTCTATGTAAAATGATGTCATACTTGCTTTTTCCTTTTGAATCTATCTTTAATAGAACACATATAAATTATAAGGTGGATTCGTACTTCATATCCTTTTTTGGTAATATTTTAACTTTTTTCCATTTTTCCACTTTAATTTTTCATCTTTTTATTTTCCAATCGAAATATTTTTATATACCCACCTTCAAATTTTTAAATACTTCTCGACTTTTCTTTAATATTTTTTCTTCTCTGTAATTTTAATTTTTTGTTTTTTCATTTTTTGAACTTTAATAATTTTCAACTTTGACCATTTTTAAAAAATTTACATTTTTATTTTTTCTTCTTCTTCATTTACACTTCATCTTTTTTGTCATCTTTTCTCAATATTTTCTTTTAATTTTATTTTCAATTCTTGATCTCATATACCGGTTACTTCAGGTCTTTTGTAATTCACATTCTCACAGTTTGTTCCTAGGTATGTTTTTATAAGGCTAGGTGTTTTTTTTGAAATATCTATGGTCATTGATAATAGTTATATTCACAATAGTTTCCTTCATATTCAAGATCAAATATTTTTGTAACAATGGTGGATTTCTCATATCTTTATAACTCTAATTGTCATCAATGTACATTCTCCCTCTTCACTAGTACCATTTTAATTCCTCCCCCTCAATTGTTGGTGGTGTCATTGGATTATGTACCACATGCCATAGCTTGTTAAAAGGTCAGTAACGAAGGTGGTTTTATATTATGGTCTATTTCCCATTGAATTATGTCTTTGTTGTATATGTCTTGCTCTAATGTGAAGTAATGTTCAACCATGAACACTGGTTGTAAGCTAGGGCCTTCTTCCTCCCAATATTCTAAATACTCTTCTATATTCCATTCATTAACAATATTCCTCTCTTTCTAATATTCATCTAGGTCATAGGTGATGCATCCTCTTCTTGATCCTACACATGACACTTTCAAGTGTCATCTTCCACCTTGTAACTTTATTCATTCTCCAGGTGGTCCAAATAGTGTGGTTGTTAAGTGTCGATAAATCCTTGGTACCGCCACCCCTTCAGGTCTTTGCAGAATTGATTTTACCTTTACACTTGCAGTTCTTTTTGGTCTTTCTGGTATTTCCATTGTAGGTTTTTTATCTCCCATCCAACCCACCATGTTGATTGTGATTTATCTCTCTTTATATGTCTTTAATTTGGATCTATTAGTACTATCTTTTAGTATATTGTCATCTAGGGTTTCTAGTTTGATAGCTTCATTATCTAAGATTTACCAAATTTTAAAGGGATTGAGCCATCTCACCTTGAATTTACCAAGTTTCAATTGGTTATGGTAATTATATTTTAGAACCATCTATCCCAATTGGAATTTTTCTCATTAGAGGTGTTTGTTGTGCCAATATTTTCTTCTTTTCTGCATTTCCTTCGTTGCCCATTGGGCGAGTACTCTTCATTCATCTAATTTGTTTAATTGAAATAATCATTCCTTTAAGCTCTATGTGTCACCTAGTTGGTTCTCGATTGAAATCCTTAGACTCGACACCATATACTCGATAGGAAATACAACTTCCTAATCGTACCTCAATTGGAATGGTGTATGGCTTTTTGTCACCTTATATATTTTACGATAAGCCTATAATATGATTGTCAACTTCTCTTCCCAATCAGCTTCTTTGATGTTGCATGACTTATCAATGACTGAGACAAGCACTTTATTTGTGGATTTTTCCCAGGTTTGTTCATTCTTGGGTAGTATAGGACTGAGAAGTTTTAAAAATTTAAAACTTCATCATCATCAGGTGAATGACATGGTTGACAAAGTGTCATCCCTTGTCACTGGTGATCTATATAAGGATGTTGTACCTCATGAAAATTTCCTCATATATGAATCTTGTCATACTAATTGTAGTGTTGTTTGGCAATGCTCGAGCATCCACCCATTTTGTTAAGTACTCCATGGCAATGATTATGTATCTACATCAATGTAGTTGGTTGAATTTTAGTGCACCGATGAAGTTTAGTCCCCACTGTTGGAAAAGTTCCTGAGGTTGGGATGGGAACAGTGGCATGTAATCTCTTTTCAGTGATTTTCCTACTCTCTAGAAAGTATCCTACCACCCACTCTTGGGTGTTGGTGTGCAATATGGGCCACCTTAGTCTTGCCAACAATATTTTATGAGTTGTAGCATATGGCCCCATGTATCCTCTAGCAAGTCCCTCATGTGCTTCTTTAAGTACTCCTATAATTTTCTCTTCCATTACACATCATTGTAGTACCTGGTCTAATCCCATTTTATATAGTATACCATTGATGAGTTAGAATTTTGTACTCTTCAATACTTCTTTTCCTTCACTCTTCTAGTGGAATCTCCGTGAAAAATATGGAATTAGAGAGGTATTCTCTAATTTTTTTATACCATGGAGGTAGTGTTGTAATTTGGAATAAGTGTGCATCTAGAAAATCTTCATTTACTCCCTCTAGAGGTTCACCTAACTTGACCCTTGAAAATTGGTCAACGATGGCATGGCTCTTTCTTAGTTGGAAAATAATTGTGAATGTGAATTCTTGTAGTAGTAGGAGCCATCTACACAATCTCCCTTAAATTATTGGTTTTTTCACCAGGTACATAAGGGTTGGGTGGTCAATGTAGAATGTGAAGGTCGTATCTAGAAAGTAGTATTTTAACTTTTGTATGACATAAATCATTTCAAGCGCTTCCCTCTTCATTGTAATATAGTTCTTTTTCTACCTTTGATAGTAGATGACTAGTGAAGAATATTGGGTGATCTAACCCTTGTGGTCCCACTTGTGCCAATGTTGCCCCAATCACATAGTTTGATGCATCGATGTGTACGTGGGATTTCTTACTCCAGTCCTGATATGCAAGGATTACCGAACTTATCAATCATACCTTTAGTTTTTTGAAGGCCTTTTAATCTTCTATCCATATGAATGGTTGACCCTTGTGAGTATGTACAATGGGTAGGATATTTGGGAAAAAAATTTAATAAACCTTCTATAGTACCCAACATGACCCAAAAAATACTTTACTTCGATGACATTATGAGGTGGTTCCATTTGTATGATCACTAATAATTTTGTTTGGTTCAATCTTCGATCTAGCTTTGCAAAATATATTTTCAAGCAATTTCCCTTGAGGCACCATGAACTGACACTTCTTTGGATTTAATGTCAGTCATGTTTCTCTACATCATTCCATACATTCTCATAGAGCCTTTATATGTGTGTCTCCATTATTGTAGATTGACCAGTCCTCCAAGAATTCTTTAAAGTTTCCCACTAACATTTTATCAAGTATATGCAGAATAATTCTTTGGAAAGTCATTGGAGTATTGCATAGACTAAATTACATCTAGTTGTATGCATACACTTTTTCTTCAACCACAAAATTTAACTTTGATTTTACTCCTCATCTATGCTTATCTAATTATAGCCCAAGAATCCATCCATGAATGAATAATTTTTTTGGCCAGCCACCTCTTCTAATAAGGAGTTGGTGAATGGGATTGGGAATGGGTATTTTACGGTAACTACATTCAGGCTTCAAAAATCCATAGATATCCAAAAAAATCAGATTCTTTCTTTAGTGATATGATGATTGGAGAGACCCAATTGTGCTAACTTCAACCTTGAATATTATTCTCACAACCAACATTTTTTTCATTTCTTCTTGTACCTTAGCAACATAATTTTTGTCCATTCGATATGGCCTCTTCCAGATAGGCTATGCTCATAATACTAAAGGGATTCTATGTACACAAAGTTCTTGAGGTATACCTTTCAAGTCTTTTTATGTCCACACAAAGGAATCCTTGTATTCTATGAAGATCTTGAATGTTTCCACCTTTAGCACTAGGTCCCAGTCATTTCCAACTAGAATTATTGGGGCCTATCCTCCTCTCCTAAGTTCACCTTTATTCTTGGTTCTTCATACTTGACTTCCTTGTCTTGTTCAAAATTATGCATTGGCATATCATCCACCCTAACCACTCCTTCCTTGTATTCTCCATACTTTGGAGGAACTTCTCGACTCGTTGAGGCTTTTTCCTCTTATTCTCCTTCAATCTCCGAGAATTGCAACATGTTGAAATCTTGCCAGAATACTTCATATTCCTCCATTTTCCAATGGAAGAGTCCATTGAGTGAACTAGTTTCTATTGATATGTAGTGATTGATCATGCAAATACTATACACTTGTAACGTATCCTCACCAAGGTTCAGGGCCAGGCCAGACCCCAAATGAGGGTTCGGGGGCACAACCCTCAAATTTTTTTTCTTGTGAACTCGTCATGGTTTTCCTGCTGACACGTCAAATGAAAAACAACTTTGTAAAACCCTAATTCTAGAAACTTTGAAAAGGCTTGTTATAAGTAGTTGTGATGTATGTTGTTGGGAGTGTTCACTAGATTGTAATTTTTTTTGCACTAGATAATAAAATCATTGGGTGGCTGAGTTTTTGTGGATGTAGCCCATATTGGGTAAACCATTATTGTTATTTCTAGGTTTCTTAATCTGTCTATAATTGTTAATGTTTATTTCTCCAATCTACCTAAACCCTAACAACCGGTATCAGAGCTATGTGTATTTCAGTTGATTGGCAGGAAACCTTTAGATTTGAGTGGGGGCAGTGGAAGAAGGAAAATTCAAGGTTGAGAAGTTTAATGGTCAGAATTATCAATTATGGAAGATGTAGATGGAAGATTATTTGTTTTAAAAGGATCTATGGCGGCAATTGTAAGGAAAAAGAAAGAAAGAGGATACTATGTCAGATGAAGAAATGGAGATTCTGGATAGAAAGGCATTGGGAACCATTCGGTTGTGCCTGGAACCATCTATAGCATTCAATATAACAAAAGCAAAGACAAAAATGGATCTGATGGAACATTTGGCTAAATTATATGAAAAACACTAGTCTCAAATATAGTATTTCTCATGAAGCATTTTTTTAATCTGAAAATGATTGAAGGTGGATCTGTGACAAATCATTTAAATGAGATCAATACAATTACCAGTCAGTTAACTTTTGTAAAAGTGATTTTTGATGAAGAGGCGAGGTATCTCTTGATTTTATGTTCTTTTCTAGAAAGTTGGAATAGCTTGGTAATGGTTGTAAGTAACTCTATCTCTGGTTCAAATACATTAAAATTTGATGATGTTGTTGGTGTTATCCTTAGCGAGGAAATGTGATGGAAAAACACAAGTGAGATTTCAACATCGAGTAATGCTTTGACTATAGAGAATAGGGGAAGAACAAAGGAGAGAGGAAAAAGCCCAACAAATCATGGGAAGTCACAAGGGAAGTTGAAGATAGGTAGATCTAAATCCAAAGGAAAAATGGATTGTTGGCACTGTGGAAAGCCAGGACACTTGAAGAAGGATTTTTGGTCTCAAAAAGGAAAACAAGGAAACATACAACATGATGACAGTAAGGAATCTAATGTTGCAAGTAATAAATTGTAGGATGCTTTAATTTTGTGTTTATATAATGTTAATGATTTCTGGGCAATAGATTCAGGGGCTTCATTTCATGCCACACCCCATAGGAAATATTTTGTAGATTATGTTCAAGGTGATTTTGGATAGGTATATTTCGGTGATGATGAACCCTGTCAGATTGTTGGAAAATGAAAGATAAAAATCAAGTTGCAAAATGGAAATGAATGGTTGCTACATGAGGTAATGCATGTTCCAAACTTGAGAAGAAATTTAATTTTTGTAGGACAAATAGGTAGTGAAGGATGCATAGTTACCTTTATAGATAAAGTATGGAAGGTCACTAAAGGTGCATTAGTAGAGCTAAAGGTGAAGAGGTAGGAACATTGTATTTGTGTATTGTTAATACTTATTCTACCTTAGTTTCTACTGAGACAATTGTAGCACTTGTTGTGGGGACAAAAACAAAATTGTGGCACCATAAACTTGGGCACATGAGTGAGAAAGAGATGAAGATCCTTCACTACAAAAATTTGCTACCAGGTCTAAAGCAGATTGACTTGGATTTCTATGAAAATTGTGTTTATGGAAAACAAAAAAGAGTCTGATTTCTCAAAGTTGGGAAAGAGGAGAAGAGTGAGAAATTAGAGCTTGTGCATTCAGATATATGGGGACCAACTCAGGTATCTTCTCTTGGTGGCTCTTGTTATTATGTTACTTTTATTGATGATGCAACTAGGAAAACATGGGTGTATTTCCTAAAACAAAAATCAAAAGTATTTGAAACTTTTAAAAAGTGGAAAGATTTGGTTGAGAATGAGACAGGAAAAAAATTGAAGTGTCTCAGAACTGATAATGGAGGTGAGTATTATAGTAGAGAATTTGAAAATTATTGTTCATACAATGGAATCCATAGGGAGAAAACGGTTCTTGGAACCCCACAAGAAAATGGTGTGTCTAAGAGGATGAATAAGACCATTATGGAGCGTGCAAGAAGCATGATATTGCATGTTGGACTACCCTTACATTTTTGGGCAAATGCTATACATACCGCTATTTATTTAATAAACAAAGGACCTTCAAATCCTTTGGATGGTGGCATTCCAGAGGAGGAATGGACAGGTAAAAAGGTAAACTATTCATTTATGAAAACCTTTGGTTGTGAAGCTTTTGTCCATGTTGATATTGAAAATAGAACCAAGATTGAGGCTAAGTCTAAAAAATGTACCTTCATTAGGTATGGAGTAGATGAATTTGGTTATCGGTTATGGGATTATGAAAATCATAAAATCATTAGGAGAAGAGATATTATATTTAATGAGAAGGTTATTTATAAGGATTAACTGTAGGAAAAGAAGCTTGAACAGGAAAAAAAGGAATATGTGGTGCTGGATGAGATTCCAAAAAAATAAAATGCCAGTGGTACTTGATGCTCAGTAACAAGTTATCCCATAGACTCCTGCAAGTGTTAGAAGTTAGACAAGGATAACTAGACCTATAGAAATATTTTATCCATCATTATATTCTATATTATTAACTGATTTTGGTGAACCTAAAGGTTATGAAGAAGCAATACAGGTAGATACCAAAAAGTAATGGGAGCAAGGAATGAAAGAGGAAATGGATTCCTTGCTGCAAAATCAAACTTGGGACTTAGTCCAATTGCCTGCAGGTAAAAGAGCATTGCCAAATAAATGGGTTTATAGGTTGAAGGAAGAAGATGGAGGCAAGAAAAGATATAAGGCTAGACTTGTGGTAAAAAGTTTTGCACAGAAAAAAGGTATAGATTTTGATGAAATATTTTCTCCAAATGTAAAGATGACTTCTATTAAAACTATTCTAAGTCTTGTGGCTGTGGAAGAATTGCATCTTAAACAACTAGATGTGAAAACAACATTTCTCCATGGGGATTTAGAAGAGGAAATATACATGTAACAACCACAGGGATATGAGGTCAAAGATAAGGAGAAATTTGTGTGCAGGTTAAAGAAGAGTTTGTATGGCATAAAGCAAGCACCTCGGAAAAGGTATTTGAAATTTGATGGTTTTATGGTTGAACAAGGTTACAAAAGATGTCATTCTAATTATTGTGTTTATTTTAAGAAATTGGATAATAGGAGCTATATTATCCTATTACTTTATGTTGATGACATGCTTGTTGCCAGGTCTAACATGCAGCATATTAATGAACTTAAGCAAAAATTAGAAAATTCATTTGCTATGAAGGATTTGGGTGCAGCAAAACAAATCCTTGGTATGACGATCACACAGGATAGGATAAACATGAAATTATTTTTGTATCAAAGTGAGTATGTAGAGAAGGTGTTGAAAAGGTTTAACATGTAGAATGCAAAAGCAGTTAGTACACCTTTGCCTAGTCATTTTAAGTTGACTAAGGAGATGTGTCCAAAGACACGAGAGGAGGAAGACAAAATGTCTAAGATACCATATGCATCAGCAGTTGGTAGCTTGATGTATGCAATGATATGCACAATTCCAAATATTGCACATGCACTAGGAGTTGTGAGTAGGTATTTGAGCAATCCGGGAATGGAACATTGGAATGCGGTAAAATGGGTTCTCTGATATTTAAAAGGTACTACTTCAAAAAAGCTATGTTTTGGAGGAACAAATTCTTATCTAAAAGGATATGTTAACTCTGATATGGAGGGTGATATTGATAGCAAGAGGAGTACTACAAGGTATTTTTTACTGTGGGAGGTACTGCAGTTAGTTGGATTTCAAGGCTGCAAAAGGTTGTTGCGCTTTCAACCACTGAAGCTGAGTATGTTGTTGTTAGGGAAGCTAGCAAGGAAATGATTTAGTTACAACATTTTCTGGAGGAATTGAGACAATGACAAGAAGATAGCCCTTTGTACATTGATAGCTATAGTTCCATTCATCTTGCTAAGAATGCAACTTTGCATTCTAAAACTAAGAACATACAACTCATATACCACTTCATCTGATCTGTTTTAGAGGATGACCAATTCAAACTGGAGAAAATTCACATAAGTGAGAATCCTGTAGATATGTTTACAAAGGAAAATACATGGGAGAAACTAATTTCCTCATTAGTTTATGTTGGACTTCATGCCTGATAATGATGGATATAAGAAACCAGCTAGACTTGTAATCCAGTGGAAGTTGCAAGTGCAGTGTGTCATCCAGGATCAGTCTCCAAGTGGGAGATTTTTTGTTGTGGAGCTTGATCAATCTCCAAGTTGGATATTGTTGATATGTGGTAACTGATCATGCAAATATTGTACACTCATAACATATCCTCATTTAGGTTTGGGGGTGGCAACCCCCCACAGCGGGGGTTCAAGGACGACAACCCCTAATAGCAAGGGTTCAGGGGCACAACCCCAAATTTTTTTTCCCATTCACTCATCAAGGTTTTCATGCTAACACGTCAAATAAAAATGAATTTGTAAAACCCTAATTCTAGAAGCTTCAAAAAAAAATTATAAACAGTTGTGATGTATGTAAGAGATTGTAATCTATTTTGTACTAGATAATAAAATCATTGGGTGGTTGAGTTTCTATGGATGTAGCCTATATTGGGTGTGTGACCAATGACATAGTTAAGGTTAACTACACTTGATCCATATGAATTCGAGGCATATTTAACCCACTAAGCATTAATCCCAATAAGATCATTCACTATAAACAAAGACAAAGAAGCCATTAAAACTAATATTCTAAATCATGAAAGCTTGAAAAACCTCTAATCTAAGACATTGAAACTTATCCTATTGGGGGAGTGGTGTCGCATTGATGTGGAATGGTGACCCTTTCCCACTCCCTTGGATAATGAGCTTGTTTCAATCAGTTTTATTGAAAAAAACTAATGAAAATATTGATAGATGTGTATGAAAACATGATTTAAAGCTAAATGAATATGATGCAAGCTATTTTAACATAATTTATGCTAAGATGATTGATATTGGTGTATGAAAATCTACTATAAATGTATGCAAGCTTTAAAATATTAAAATCATAATTAACAAATAAGCTAAATGTATGCATCTATGTTATCATGGAGGCCATTAATGGAAGCTTAAAGCTAATATGCAACTAGAAATGAACTAAAATATGTTAAATGTGAGTAAAGTATGAGTGTGAGTGTAAGTGAATTCAATAGAATAAGTTTTCAATTGAAAGATGGATCCATTTGCCTCCAAATAGTGTTCTATTTATAGGAAAGCAAATGAGAAATGAAGGGTTGAGATCAAAAAGGCTAATCAATGGTCAAGGATGGAAGAAGTTGGAGGCATGGATCATGGATTCTCATCAAGGGATGAGAGCCAATGATGAGATTTAATCAAGGGTTCTCATTTGTTCCAAAAAAACACACTTTTGACCTGCACACACAAGTCACAAGGTAACTTGCTTGAGAGGTCACAAGTTTAGCTTGCTCAAGAAGCCAAGTGAGAATATCCCTTTTTCAAATGATTGCAGGAGAAAGAGTTTGGAATATTCTAATGGGTGAGAAAATAGATATTTTGCAAATTAAAACAAAGTTTAATTGTGCAAAAGGAGGAATATTCCATGTGAATATTCCCCTTTTGGAGGAATGTGCAAAGGAGGAATATTCCCTTGGAATATTCCCTTGCAAGTGGAAGAATTAGTAATTTGATAATTAAAACAAAGTTTCAATTATGCAAATTAGGGGAATTATATGATATTCATTAAATAATTGATTTAATGGAGATCAAATGAAAAAGAAATGGATGAGATTGATTTGGTCTATCAATGGTCACAAATGAAAGGAGGATGAAACATGGATCAAGGATTCTCATCAATGGATGAGAATCAAGGATCACATGGATCAAGGAAAGATTAAGGGCTCACAATCATGCAAACAAACACACTTTGCAACAACTTTAAAAGTTGCTTCAAAGTTTGTTTGGAGTAATCATTACCTTTTTTTGAGGAAAATAGGGAGAATATTCAATATTCCCTATGCAAGTGGATGAGAGGGAAATTAGCAATTTAGTTAATTAAAACTAAATTTGAATGTGCAAGATGAGGAATGTGAGGATATTCATTAAATTATTGATTTATTTAATGAAAAGGAGATGCAAATATGATATTTAATTAAATAGTTTAGGTTATTTAATTAAATAAGATGACTTAGGGTTAAAATTAAATAATTTGTATTATTTAATTAAACTAGATGAAATGTCAGTGTGAGAGGAGGTGAATTAACCCAATTAGGTCAATTAGACTAATAGGTGAAAATGAGGCATTTAATTAAATAATTAGGCTTATTTAATTAAACAAGTGAAAAGAGGATAGGTTTGAGGAAGAAATAATGTTAATTAGCCAATGTGATCCATTGAGACATTTGTTGGAAACTTGCATCCATTTCAAGACAATTTCCACATAACCCAAAAGAGAAATCTATGCAACTAAGTATTCAGAATCCACATGCAAGAGAATAGACAACATACCCATGAAAATATGACACAAGATATACCCTAGGAAAACCCTCGAGAGGGAAAAACCCAGCCTCCAAAAGCATCCATTTCTCATGTATTATTGAGCAATAAAGATTACAATACATCTTCAAAGTCTTCATGAACATGATTGAAGCAACAAGCCCTCTCCAAACAATCCATGTGAACAAGCATGCAACCACACATCACATGCCATGCTTCAAACCCTCACAAATGTTAACCAAAGCTAACCTACCAATTTACCAACCTAAACAACTACCCATGTGGTTTCTTTTATAGAAACAAGCTCCCACAAAACCACCAAGTGGTATTACACAAAACCATGTGAATAAAACTGTATACACCTAAAATCAATCATCACATTTAATTAATTAAGTAATAGCATTTAATTAATATTTAACTATGTATAAATAAATTCCTCAATTTATTTATATTGTTCACGCCTTCTAATTCTCCAAATCTAAAATCATATTCTTCTAAATTAATTAAATAAACAAATTTCCTAAGCTTGTTTTATTTAATTAATCTTCACTAATCTCGATTAGGAATTCAAGCACATGTCTACAACTTTTTGTGCCACCTCACCAAGGTCACATGAAATTAAATAATTCTAATTTTTAATTAGAATTATCTTCAACCAATTTTAAAAGCACATGGCTTATTCCTCATACACTTCCACCAATTTTGGAGCACATGGTCTTTCTTCCGTGACTTGATCTTTCCACCTGTCATTAGCTTCAAGAGATTCTTCCATCCAAATGGCATGTTGTCTTTGGTCAAGGGGACAACATCTTGATTCTCTCCATCTCCACCATCCATTATTCTTGTTTGAATCTAGACCGTTGATCATTGCCACTTCACCAGATGCTTGGAAAAGGCTATAAATACAACCCTTTGGCATTGTATTTTGCATCCACTTTTGAATAGAGTTATCATGCAGGAATATCATTTGAGCTTGTGAGCACTTTGGAGTCTTATAATTATTTTTTACATCATTTTTTGCATCATAGTTAAATCTTAGAATAACACTTTGCTTCATAGTTACATTTTATGTCCTCCATTGCATCATAGTTGCATTTTAGATTAGCATTTTAATAGTTTGCATTTGAGCATATGTAGAATCATATATAGAATCATATAGATTACTACCATAGTATCCACCACCGTTTTTCCATTCATCATAATCATCATCATTCATTCATCATAGGATCCATCATCATTCTTATCATATAGTTTCATGTAGGAATTTAATTAGCTTGCATGTTAAATATTAATCTCGTTTCTTAAGTGTCATTCTTATAGCCTTTGTGCACATAGAAATTTCAGGGCCAAAAGGTTAAAGGAATCATTAAGAATAGAGGAAAATGAGATATTCTTAAAAGATTTGTTAAATTGCAATTTAGAGTAACTTCTTTGCTTTGAATCTTTAATATAATTCATTTCATTAAGGTTTGTGTTGATACTAACTTCACACATTTCACACACACACACACAAAATGGCGCCCACCGTGGGGCCTTGCTCCATTTTTTTTAACATTCTAAAAAATTTATGTTCGCAGGTTCAGACGTGAGAGTTTTAGTGCAGTTTGTTGTTTCTATGGAGCAATTTGTTGTTTCTATGGCGTAGTTTGCACCTATTTTGGCAAAGTTTGGAGGAGTTTTGGCATAGTTTGCACTTGTCTTGGCATAGTTTGCATGAGTTTTGGATCAGTTTGCATGAGTTTTGGCATAGTTTGCAGGAGTTTTGGCACAGTTTGCATGAGTTTTGGCACAATTTGTAGGAGTTTTGGCACAGTTTGCAGGAGTTTTAGTGCAGTTTGCATGAGTTTTGGCATAGTTTGCATGAGTTTTGGCACATTTTGTTTCCATATCGGCGCATTTTGTCTTTGTTCTGGCACATTTTGTAGTTTCCCTATTTCACCAAATCCAAAGGCTAATACTCTATGTTTTTGTTTTGCAGGTTTCCCAGATTCGTTGTCAAATGCTCAAACATAAACTACTGACATAGTGCAGGGGTTGGAAGTGATTTAAATTAAGCTCTTTGTTGCTAGGAACATAGCTTAACAAGTTAATGAACACTCATGTCTTTTGTGCTTTTGATGGATGGTATGTATATGTTTCTCCTTAACTGGTGACCAAAAAAGCTGTTCCATTCATGTTTATCCAGGAGTGTGAGTGGAGATATAGCATGTGTTCTATCTTTATTCATGTGGGAATAAAGATTGATCAACTATGTATACTTTCTTTGCTTTTGTTTATCTTAGAGGGCCTACCTTGTGGGAAAAATTAATCACCCAAGGGAAAGACCCAACCGGTAACATGCTAAAGCCAAGTGACTTCCAGTCGGTATATAAATGTGGATACTAGAACAAAGGCCAGTATCAAGAGGATAGTGCTGACAAGAAGGGCAGCAATGGTCTCTCGCCGCATGGATTATCCCCCACGAACAGAATGTCTGTACTAAAACCCTTGTTATAGTTTGTCCAAAACCTTTATCTATTCTTTGGTGCAGCAATGGTCGTTGCAAAGGCATCCACATTCTCGCAGTTTTCAGTAGAGATGATTAGCCTGCCATGAGAGTTTATGGGGGTTGGAAGCTTGGTTGACCTAAGAAGCGAGTGCATTGTAAGGGGGAGCCCGTGTGGCCAAGCTTATGAGTTCATCCACTAAGAATAAGTGTGGTTGGGGTAAAACCCACGTGGAATCCAAAAGAATATAGTCTTTCACAGCCTTAGGATTGTACATTGCTTGATGTGTCTTTATTAAAGTGTTTTCAAAACCAATTTCAATCACAAACATCACATGTTGAAAGTGAAAACCTTGATTCAGAAAAAAATTCATCAAAACAACCAAGTCTCTAACTGGAAAATCTAAAGAATCAAACAAACTTCCAAGAAACGGTCTTATTCTTCTAGTTTGGCATATCTTGTAACTTTTCTAGCGCATTTTTCCTCTGTTTTGGCACAATTTTCCTCTATTTTGGTGCAGTTTGCCTCTGTTTTGGCATAGTTTGCCTCTGTTTTGGCATAGTTTTCCTCTATTCTAGCATAGTTTGCCTCTGTTATGGCACAGTTTGCCTCTATTTTGGTGTAGTTTGCCTCTATTTTGGTGCAGTTTGTCTCT
>VDFB02315922.1:0-10474 GCA_007258455.2 Sequoia sempervirens
TTGCAGAAGCAATCGGGAGCTCAAGGAGATTAGGTAGGATATCTACCACTCCTTTTTTTTAGAAGTCCTTCAAGATTTTCCTTTTGTTAGAGAGAAAAGAAAGACCACTACCAATCCTCTAGTATGGGATAAATCTCCTCTAGTTGTGCACATCACTAGGGATGAGAAGAAGAAGACTACCACTATTGCATCCACTCCTTCCCCTACTAAGAGAAGAGTTAAGAAGAAATCCATGAGAGAAAAGAGCATAGGTATTAATGTTGTTGAAGAAGAGGAAGAATTGGAAGAAGATGGACCAAATTTGGTCCAAAGAAGAAGTGATGCTTCACAAGGTGAAGCAAGAACCAAAAGAAAAATATATAATGTTGTTGATACTGAAAGTGAAGAGGAGATTGAAGAAGAAAAGAATTTTTTTTTTTACGTATGAGGAAAGAATTTGTTAAGAAATTATTGCTAGAAAAGGAGGAATCCAAGAAGGATTCTCTAGAGAAGAAGGGAAAAGAAACAAGTCAAAAGAAGACTCTGGTCAAAAGAAAAGAAAAGGAGCGGGGAGAAATAGTAAGGCATCATTCCCCCATGAAGTTAGAGGAATTATTTAATAGTATTCTACAAAATGATATGTTAGGAGAGAACACAACCCTATACAAAGATGCAGATAAGGTGGATAGGGCCACCATAGTTGAAGCTTTATTAAGTACATTATTGTCCTTGACGTGGAAATGAGAAATATAAAGAAACAAATTCTTGAAGACATGTGGAATATATTGTTGGAAAGAAGCCAAGAATTTGTTGATAAAGAGGCAAGGCTTAAGGAAGAGGCTTTGGAAAGAGAGATTACTCCATTATCTGAGGATGATAGAGCCACATTGGTCATTGTATTTAGAAAGGAGATGAGAAAAAATCAAAGGGTGACCAACCTTATGGGAAAGAATCAAGGTGATCTTGAAAGGATCAAGAAGGAAAGTAATGAAAAATATGAGGAGATTGCTTAGAAACTAGGGATGTTACTAGTGGAAAAAGAAGATAATGTAGAGATCCCTTTAGAAAAACATAGTGAAGGAGATGTGCAGAAAAATGATGCTCAAAATGAGCATGAAACAAACATAAATTCTACACTAGACAACACTATTTCAATAATTATGGTGTTGTCATTTATTTCAACATGAAGTCTACTGGTTGGTGTTGTCATTGATATCAACTATGGGATGAAGATGTTGAGGATATTGAGAAAATTGTTAAAAATAGGAAAACTGGTTGTGCATGTGTAGTTGAGACCTTGAGGAAGTGTTTTTGATTAAATAAGTAGAATTTACAGGGTGTTGTACCCTTTACATGGAGATCCGGAAGGGCCAAAAAGGAGCTTAGTTCAAAACATTATCAAAAATTCTATAACCAAAAACAACAGAAATATGACACAGACACAACACATTAACAACAAAAAACTAGTACCAACCAAACCCTAACACTAACTATCTAAATTTTCCCATTTCTAGACCAGGAGATTCAATACATCATCCCCAATCCAATTGGGTCCTTCTCCCTCAACATTTTTATCCACTTCCTCCTTGATGACATCAAAATCATGAACTATGCCAGACAAATGAATTTCTTCTCTAGCTTAGCAACCCAATCTTGCAGCACACCGAGGTCTTCATTCTTGTCCTTCCTACTCAGGATATCCTCTTCCCTATCCTCCTTAAGCCTCTTGTTCATGCCTCTAAAATTACTAGTGCCTTCCACAAACCCTTCATTTATTTCTTCAACATTGTCTTTGTTGCCATCAGTCCTGCCACCAGTCTGCTATGAGTCGCTAGAAATCTCATAAACTAGGGTACCTTTTTTGTTCATCATAATATTGTGGGACCTCCTCACACTAGTGTGTTCCAACCCCATATCAAAGCTCGCAACCACCATGGTATCACCCTTGTATTATTTCTCCTCAACACTCCCACCTTCACTATCATAGGTTTCCAATTCCACTTGGCTCCTAGAAACTTTTTTCCCCTTCTTCTTGGTAGTGGTTCTGTTGTCCTTGATGAGTTTATTTTTTTAGCTCACATAACCCAGTTGCCACATTAGACTGGTCCATATTGTTCATTACTTTCTTCTTTTTAGAAGGGGGTTTGGGCTTAGGTTCAAAAATAGGCTCAATTTTAGGAGTGGGGTTTTCCTCTTAGAACCCTCAGAGGTAGCAGGGGAAGGATTAATAGGGGCCACATTAGGGGGTTCCATTTCTTCAACACACACAATAGATATGGGTTTGGGTGGGCACAAGGCAAGATTAAATTGGTAGAGACTAAGGATTAGGGACTTGATGTAGAGGTAAGGGGGGTGGATCATCCGAGTTGAGAGCGGAAGCCTCGAGGGATTCTTTAACCAAATTTTCCAGAGAGGTGAGCAGAAAAAATATAAAGCTAAGGGTCATCTTGTGCCTAAAGTGGTTTAACACTAGAAAAAGGTAAAAATAGAACACTTTGAACCAATCTTCTAAATTAACATATTTCATTAAAACAATACACACCTTGTCATAGGGTTTTGGCAGCACCTCGTGGTCTAAACTAGACTACTTCCAGACTAGCTTCTCGTCAATTTTGAAGAAGGAATTAAGGATATCCAAGTCTCACATTTTGTGTGTTTTTTGTATTTATTTCCATCACAAGAAAGTCCTATCACCTTTCCAATAACCTCTTCATTCACCTCAAATGAGATGACACCCATGGTGACTCTCATATCCTTCCTTGAACCAACAAACTAGGTTGACAAGCACTCATCATGGCCCACAAGATTCTCTAAAATTAGTTCCAAACCACCCTTATTACAAATGTACCAAGTAATGGGGTCCCTAAAAAACTCCTCACAATTATCAGGCTTGATTCTTACTCTATCTCTACCCATCATGACCCATGACACATAGTAGCAGACCCAGAGAAATAAAGTTAGTCATAAAAGTGACTACCCATTGGTGAATTTATCCTTTTTAGAACTATCATTCCTCTACCATCTAGGATAGCAAGGAGTAATGAAAGAAACATGAATTTAACATGCTTTAGTGGTCTTTTTTGATGACGCCAACTCCGCGGGGCTATGATTATCATGAAAGAGCCATAGGATAAGCCAATTGTTGATTAAATCTAGATAATTAGTATCTGTTATGTCAAAGTTCATTTTAAAGTTACACATTTCCCCATGTGAGCTAGTCATGGGGGGGAGACTTGAAAATTTTAAGTACAACTCATAAGATCTTATGTAAATCATAAGATAGCCTAAGTTGGAATTATTAAAAAGACTGGCAATTAATAACTTATTACACACATCCCATGACATATGATGGGATGTGTAGTACAATTGAGAAGACATCCCGTAAAAGTTGAAGGCCCCACCATACTTAGTAAGGAAATAAAAAATCCAAGTGGCATCCCTCACTAGCTCACTCAACTAGATCCACATCACTAAACGACCCATCGAGTGGAGCCATCTCTACCCATTAATACATAAACTGTTAACCATCATTGAATATTATTTTCATTTGTTCTACAAGGATTAATCCTTATATAGTAGCAGGTAACACCTCAAGCCTCTTCCAACACTTGCATAAATTCCAATTGGACCCCAAGTTAGCCAAGCTATCGACAACTTGATTACCTTCCTTATATATGTGAGCTAAACATTTTCTATCCAATTTTTAGATCAAAAGGTTTATGTCACATAGATGTCCCTAATATTCCAACTAATCAATCAACCATGATTAAGAGAGTCAATCAAAGACAAAGAGTATCCTTTAATGTGCAAGTTTCTTATAACTAGAGTGACAACAATCTCAATGCCCTTGAGAAGCACCTGAGACTCAACCATCATAGAAGAGTGAATACCAATTCCTCCAGCATACCCAGCAATCAAGTTTCCCTTGCAATCCCTAATTATACTCCCAATGCTATCCATAGAAGGATTCCCCTTAGCTGAACCATCAAAATTTAGTTTAAACTAATTCACATTCAGGGGTTTCCCCATAGTGTTCACTCTAGCCATGGACTTGGAAGCATCAAAGGAGTTGGTACCAAGATTGAGATTCCAGGAATTTTCCATTTTAATCTCCTACTCTATTGGGGCTTTGTTCAAAGGTTTCCATTTTTATAGGGAGACATGTTGTCAATCAAGATTGCACCCTAGCTAAGTTTGACTCAACTATCCTATTTAAACATGGAAACTTCCTTAAGCTATGGGTAACTTATGATGAGAATGAATCTCTAGAGAGGACTAGTTCCCCTAGTAGATCACTTAAACTAAAGAACTTTTTGAGGAAAAGGGTAGAAGGAAAACTTGAAATGAAAATCCTAAAATCTAAAGGGTGATGCACTAGAAATTTAAACTGACTTACTAACTCAACTCACAATCAACTCTCAAAGCATTAACTCTCACTATCTCATAGGAAACAGACAACACAAAAGTGATTTGTATGAAGGTTTGAAGATCAAACAGAACATACAACCTGTATTATATGAAATTTCTACACACAGATTTACAATAATGAGACATAAAAAAGGATTCAATTCTTAGGATCACAATGAAACATCAAATCACTACTACAAAATGAGATAAAAATCATGAGATAGGAATGCTTTACTACTTTTATTGATTGGAAAGGAGTATCAAAACATGAAAATATGAGTATAAACTAAAAATTACAAAGCTCTTTGCAATTAGTCAAGAGAGTAAGATGCAAATCCAAATTGAGAAAAACTAAGTTTTCCTCCAATATATACCTCCAATAAGTCTCCAAGAGTGAGAAGGGAAAAATCTGAGTAAATTGCTCTCCAAAATAGAAACCTCAATGCCATTTTTTAGCAAGGAGAAAACTCATCCAAAATAGGGCCCAAACTGCCTCAAAATTGAGTGAGAAAATATGGAAACTTCCTTTCCTAAGAAGTTGACCAAAAAAGACTAAAAAATAAGTCATAACTACCTAAAAATAGGAATAGAAACTTCAGTTTGCTTGTTTTTTCCATCTTGCACAAAAGAGACTCAAACTAAAATAAGAAAGTTTCCCCCTTAACACTTGCTCTATTTCACTGCATTTTAAATAACAAATATTAAAGCAATTTATAGTAACATTTCCTTAATATTATTTTACAATTTTTGCAGTTTCAAAATTACAAAATAGAGAGGCTTGACCTTGGGTTTGATTTGATTTTTGCAATAACACAAGGAAAATATTGGTTTTGATGATTTTGTAAAATTCAAGGCAAGAAAAATAAGGCTCACATTGTATTTTATTTTCTCAAAAATTAGAAAATAATCTAAGGCACAAATCACATGATTTTTATTCAATAGTATAAAGAGACCCTATGGTGTTCAAGACTTAGGCATATAAGATATATATACGGAAAAATTACCAGTAAGGTATTAATGAAGTCATAAAAATTAAAATCAATGTGGAAAAAAGGCAAGGCCGACTTAGGGAAATTTTGAAAACCCTAACACAAAACTCCATGAGCCCTAATATTTCACATCATTTTGCATCTTTTATTTTTGGAAAACTTTTCACCTCTGCATACCACCACCATCAAGCGAGGGTTTTGAGCTCAAACCCTTCATTATTTTTTTGTTTCTAGGAGTTGCTCTGGGAGATATTTAGAGGAGAATGTAGGGGTAGGTCTTTTTGTTAAAAATATGAACAATGGCCTCCATTTCAAAAGCATTTTTTGGCCTTTCAGCCACGACCATTATTACATTTCTTCAAGTATTTTCACCTTCATGCTTTGATGAATTTTCTTCTATATTTTGAGGTTGATATTAGGATTTAATAGAGCTTGAATTGACTTTTGGGATGCAGGTTTCTCTACTACTAATTTCTTGTATCTTCACCAAGGTCACGGGCAAGCACTTCTCTTCACCTTCTATTATGGAAAAGAAGAATTTTCTTTTCATTTTCTATAGAAAAATGTTTGAAAATTTTGCTATCCCTTCACATGCTCGGCCTCTGTAGAGCTTAATATATTATCTCCTTCATAAGGCTGTGAGCTTTATTATCTTGTTTACCTTCGGAAACTAGAAAATAATGAAGTATAAATATTATTCTCTGCATTCCAGATTGTCCCCTTTTATTTATCAGGGCCTTCTAAACTTCCATGGCCATGGCTTCATTTGTGTTGAGATGCATTATTGGTTTCTCCTTAATAAGCTTGAGGGTTTTCTTCATTTTTTGAATGTGAATGTGACAAAAGAGACAATGTTCTTCACTTTCTTGAAAGAAGTGAAAAGAATTTCTTCCTCCATCAAAGGTTGTGGCCTCTCAAAACACAAACTCTTTTAACTTTCTATATATATATATGCTAACTTCTCTCCATGTAAGCCCTTGTGGGTTCGATCTCCTAATAAAACCACAAACCCGTTCTTCTTGAAACCCTAGCTCTATAATGCTCTATTTATTACTTTTGAGAAATGCCTTTTTTGCTTCTAAATGTGATAGAAAGGAGATAATACTGTTTACTTTTTGAAAGAAATGAAAATCATCTTGTATTCCATTTAGTGTTTAACTTTTCATGGTGGAAAAAGATTTGAAGGTCTCTTCTCTCATATGCAAATCTCCAAGGTTTTTATCTTACAAATAGGTTGTGGCCTTGTTATTTCACTTCACTATGACTTCTATCATTTTTTAATGTTATATGTTCAAATTCACCTTCTAATGCTAAGGCTTTAAGTAGGAATTATATAGAAACAACTAGCTAACAAGACACCATTTAACCCTCCTATCGTATACAACCTTTCTAAAGCTTACATATCTTCAATACTACAAACTAAAGTCTCGTTTGTACCCTTATGCACTTTAAATTTTGTTGAGAGAAACTTATAGCTTGATATGTATATGCTTTTCCTTATGAAATGATATCTTCCAAACAGTGTATAGTGCCTTTGAATGAATCAAACATAGATATAGGAACATTTGAAATGCTTGAATTATTTCCATTTCTTAGTAATTGCACTCAAAACCTTCCATTAAATCTCTACACTTTACTTATTTTAACCTCTTTTAATTGATACATTTATGAAAGGAATTTATTATGGTTGCTTATTGCCCTTACTCAAATACAACAAGAAGGTCTTTTGTGTTATGACTTTATCAATTTTACTTCATAGCTATTTTCTCATTCCCTTGTATTTGTAAATAATGAATCCTTTTATCTGTTGTGTTTTGCATTCCCATACATTGTTCCTTTTTTGTTCACTGCAATTTGATGAGTTGCAACCTTTGTATTCAGTGCTTTACAAATGTTTTCTTGATGGCTGCCCCACTATGGATATGTGTTTCTTTGCAATGAGAACTTGACGATTGCTTCTTTTAGTACCCCAAGACTAGCACATTCTTTGTTGTCCTTTCAATGTGAGAACTATTTGTCATTACTTCTTGCTTCTTGATTGCTATTCCTTTAGGGTATGCATTTTAAATAACATAATAGTAGCAAAAATTGATGTATAGAAGCAATAAGACATGATGAAATCACCATTCAATGAACCAAACAACTACAACATAAAAAATGTATGCAAACAAAATTCCATTAATGAGAAAATGTACACTTCTTATTCTATTTTGTAGATCATTTTAGTATCTTAAATGAGCTCATTTCTCATTTGTGACTCTCATTTCAAAGTGAAAGGGACATCACATTCCTCTTGATTTTAAATCCATGAATGAGAAATGAGTTTGTGATTCTTGTAGTCACTTGTGAATTACTCCTTAAGCTGAAAGTGGTTTTATTTGAGCATTAAAAATGTGTTTTCCTATCTCATTCCACTCTTGAGACTTAGGGGCAGCATGCTAGGCTCAACACTTGTGGGAGCCCATTTTTGCACCACATGCTATGATGTCAACAAAAATGAATCCAACAACCATATTTCACCTATACTTGCACAATGAACAAACATGTTAGATAAAAAATAATTAAGCTTGATGCTCTTCTGATATTTGATTTTCAAGCTACTGCATATATCTGATGCTTGCTCAACTGACTCAATGCACCGTAGGCATATATTATATTTCTGGTGATAGGAAATTTGTTGATATTCATATCTAGAGCTCTAACCAACCCTTTTCATCATGATGCAGGTTCATTTGAAGATCAAGAGCAAGGAGGAGCAGGAAACAAAGAAGACCAACACAAGACTTCAACAAGCAATGATGGATTTATTTCTTTTCATGTGTTTTTCAGTACTTTCATCTTCATATGTATAGTATATCTCTATGTTGCTTTAGTTCAGCTACTCCCATGGCTTGTGTGGGACATACGAGCATTCTCTTCTTTCCAATGTATAGAAACAACAACATTTTGTAGTCTTGTGTATATTTTTTATTGCAAAATGAATGAAACATTACAAAATAAATGAAAGCAATATCTTGCAATTTATTGTAGTCTCCTTCTATTACAAAGCTGTGAATGACAAAACTAAATTATTTATTTTAGCATCCTTCTATTGTAACACATTGTACAATGAAAACTGAATTCTCAATTGAAAACTTAGATAAGCAATAGTTAAGCATGACAAAAATATGCTAGAATACCTTTCACCTTTAAAATTAATCAATTGCTTCAGCTCTACCAAATTGAGTTGTAGGTGACAAGATTTTGAGGAAGTGTTGTGAGTACATGGAGCTATTCTTTTCTTGTAGAGTGTAAAGATGGGTTGGAATGAATTAATAAGCTGAGATGATGTCTTTGGTACTTGGTTTCCAAGTGTTTTTGAGAAAAAATCATAAATAGAGTAAACTGTGTTGTGAAAATGTTCATAGTGTGGTTGAGTATTGTGCTCCATGTTCTTTCAGTGTTGTTTCTATACCTGTACAAATCCTATAGGTTATTCAAGGTTGACAAAGGTTGCTATATTCAGAATTTGGGTTTCTAGATCATTACACAGTGTGAGATATTTTCACCAGTTTGTGAACCAGTTGTTTAGTGATGTTTTATCTAGTCTAGGAGAAATGCATTTTCTCTGTATTTCTCAATTGTTTTGTTTCAGATTTTATAGATTTTGGAAGTTTCTTATAATGCTTTTATATTTTCATGTTGAAGTTCTTACTTGATTTGGTGCAATACAGTTTGAGTTTCATTTATTAGTATGTAATTAAGGGTTATCAGTTGCTTTGAGTTGAAGTATTTTTTGATGTGATTTTGGATGAAGTGTTTGATGAATCTTAAGTGGTTCATGGATTTTTCTAGATTGAAATCAAGTGAATTATGTTGTCTAGAACTTTCAGCTTGATTTAAGAAAGTGTGTACTTAATGTCTATGGTGTTTTGCATGAGTGTTAGTCAACCTTGTGTTTAGCACTGCATGTGAGGCTTGTGGAAGCAGGTTGAAGTGTTTTGGGGTCTATTTGGGTCCTAATTAAGGATTTATGTAGGTCATGTTTTGTTCCTATCCACCATGAGAATGTTTTGGCACCGATCTATTTTGAATTTGAATATATAACAACTAGTGGTCAACATTGGATAATTTTTTTGAGGTAGAACTTGATATAAATATGTATGGTGTTGACAAAAGAGATGAAAATGAAATAGTAAGAAGCAAGATACATGCAACATTGGTCTTTAATTAAAAGCATTACAAATAATTTGCACTTTACTCCTAATTACATATTTATCCCTGATCACAAACAGAATTGCATGGTTATGTATTTTAACCTTTGAAATTACATAAATTGAGCTCACTTAATCCTTTTATTATCCTAATGACATAAACTAATTACTTAAATGACGTAATTAACATTCAAAGTAGGAATTAAAACTGAAAAGAATGAGAGGGAATAGACAAAAGAGAGAGAATAGAGAGACAACAAGGAACTTGATAACATCGTTCATCCATATGTTTGGGCTACGTCTTTGAGTCTACTTCTCAATGAGGAACATCTTTATTAATGATTCCAAGCTTATTTTCCTTATTGCATCATTCAAGCCTCAAAACCTGCATTACAAAGTCTCTCACAGTCTCCTGCCAATACCTTCAAAATTCCTTCCCAATATGCCTAATTTCTCTACCATGAAATCCTTTCCCAAAAGAAAATTTCTTCCTCACAAGACCAAAATATCCCCCTTAAATATGCCAATTTTTCCTAATATGGTTCATAACCATATGATTTTACAATCTCCCATTTACAAGTAAAAATCTCTAAAAGCCCTCTTAATTTTAAAATAATCTTCCCAAAATAATCTAACCCTTTTAATTACATGCCCTTATAACTCTGGGCTCTACAAAATAATCTTCAAAATCTTCTTAAATCCATTTTATTAATATTTAAAGATTATTTTTAAGTCCCTTGATATTTTCATTATTTGGGTTTTACCTTTAAATGGGTTTAGATTTAAATATAGGGGATCAATTTTTAATATTTTGGAGATTTGGCTTCAAAACTGCATGTCTCCCTTATATTTCACCAAGGAAAGCAATGGTCTATCGGTATCCACAGGGGCTATTTGAGACAAGGT
>VDFB02315923.1:0-28468 GCA_007258455.2 Sequoia sempervirens
AACTTTCCATCACCTTAAACAAGAAACACCAGTTTACCTTATCATAAGCCTTTTTTTATGTCCAACTTCATAATCATTGATTGCTTTCTGGTTCTGGAGATTGAGTGAATGGCCTCTTGGGCTATTATCACACCATCATAAATAGAGCACCCCAGAACAAAGCCTATTTCTTCCTCTGAGATCAAGCCCAGTAAAAACACCTTTAAATGATTTTCCACCGCCTTCGCCAGAATTTTATATACAAAGTTACATAGTGAAATGGGCCGAAAATCCTCCATTCTATCTGGCTTCTCTTTCTTTGGGATTAGAGATATAAAGGTGTTGTTTAGTTCCTTCAAAATTTTCCCTGAGGCCTTGGAATCTTCTATGGTGGCGACAATATCTGACCCAACTATATTCCAACAATGCTAGAAAAAAGAGGCATGAAAGCCACCAGGCCTAAGGGATTTTTCTGGGTGGAGTTGGAAGAGCACTGCTCCAATCTCTTCTTCCAAAAATCTCTTTGTTAACTGTTGGTTTTGTTCATTCATCACCAACTTTGGGATGCAATCCAGGAGACATTGTTGTGTCGTGAGCCTCAATCCATCCCAATCGTTTAAAAGATTCTGAAAGAAAGATACTGCCTCCTCAACAATTTGGACTGGATCGTCCAGAGAGTGCCCATTTGCTAATGTAATGTGGGAGATTCGATTGACCTATCGCCTTGCTTTAGTGGAATTGGGAAAGAACTTAATATTTTTGTCTCCATCCTTTAGCCATACCTCCCTCGACTTCTGGCGCCAAAATATTTCTTCTTTCGAAACAATCTCATTGTATTCTCTCAACAATTCCTTCTCCTTTAGGAACCTTTCATTGTCCATCCCCCATTGGATGACTTCCTCATTTAGGACCTACGACTCCCCCTCTATTCTACTCTTTTCTTCAAAGATATTTTTGAAACAATACTTGTTCCAATCCTTTAGCCTGTGCTTGACATGTTTTATTTTCGTTGCTAGATTGAACATTTTTTAACCCACCAAGCCAACTTCCTCCTACCATGCAATAATCAAGGGAAGGAAATTTTGATCCTTCATCCAGATTGCCTAGAATTTAAAGGGGCACCTGGCTGGGCGATTTTCTCCCAAAATCTCCAAAAAGACTGAGAAGTGGTCCGACCTTGAGCTCAAAAGGATCTTGTTTTCCATTGAGAAAGGAAAGGTGCCCATGTTTCCTTTGAAAAAGAATCTATCTAGCTTCTCTGCAATGGAATAGAATCCCAAATTCCTATTTGTCCAACTAAAGGTGCCATTAGCCATAGGAATATCAAATAAATGATTTCTTTCCACAAAGGCTTCAAAGTCGATTTGGGATTGCATCCTTTGCATCACCCCGCTTCTCTTGTCTTCAGAATGTAGAATCACATTAAAATCCCCACCAACAAAACAATACTCCAAGCCAGCTTTAGAGCATATATTTTCAATTTCTAGCCAAGTCCTTTTTTCAATACATGAATGTGGTCCATACACATTAACTAGAAGATTGCAAAGGTTTGAGGAAAAAATCCTCACTTTGCATGCGAGCCATCTACCTCCTTCTACCACTTTCTCCACTATTGCCTTATTGGGGCACCAAAGAGTCATCAAACCTTTAGTAGCCCTATCCGCAGTCACAAACAAAGACTTCCAAGATCTCATTCTTTTTTCAAAAGACTCTGCTTCCCCAAGATTCAATTTGGTTTCCTAGAGAATACAAATTTCCACCTGGGAAGACTCAATTTGATCCTTCACCAGACAACACCTATTAGGGGAATTGATGCCCCGGACATTCCAACTTAGGATCTTCATTTTCCTTCAGGAAGGGGATCCCCCTTCCCTACTTTAAGCATTTTTGAGTTTTTCTTCTGTCCAGATGCCTCTCCATCCAACTTTAACTTCTCCACATTAGGGGTTCTTCCCCTTTTCTTATGTTTTCCACAATCTGGAGATGACTTCCCAGTCTCTCTTTGCATTATTCACAAATTATCAGGGCTTGGAAGGAGTTGATCTTCATCTTCCATTGTCATAGTTGGCCTTGCATCTTCCATTCCTCCAGCCTCCAACCAATCGTCATCTAGCTCTGTGTCCCCATTGAGATGCTTGTTTGTGGTGACCTTAGCCTCCTTAGCCAATTCTGCTATTTCTTTGCTTACCTCAATCAAAGAGTCAAGATTTTCTTCCCTGAAGTTTTTGTTTGTTAGATCCAAAACCTCGCATACTTTGTTATTTAGCAAATGATTCCTATCCTGACTTGATCTTGGCAACTCCACATCTGTCTCATTCTCTGAGAGGCCTACTTCTCTGAAACCCTGACAGGACTAAATGTTATCTTCTTTTGGTTTGTTTGGAACCCTAGAATCCCAACAAGTGGGGTTGGCGGGATAATGGCATGAATTAGCAACTACATCTCCCGAATTAGGGGCAGAAGAGACCTCCCATGACCGCCAACCCAAAGTACCAACCCAAATCCCTTCAAGTCTAGGCTCAAAGACTAGTGGTTGCAACAAAACTCCCTAATCCGTAAAATTTTTGACCTCCTTCCACCTAGTACTCTTGGGGGAGTTCTCCAAACAGATGCACACATAGGAGCTTATGCCATCTTCCCCAGTCCATTCATTCACACAGATGTATTTTCCTAGGTTTTTTTCAATCTCTTCCAAGATGTTTGCTTTCTAGAATCCATAAGGAAGACTTGGGAGTTTGTACCAATCTTGAATGTATGTCATATGGTGCTTGAAAGGATCAAAACCCACCTTCCATTTCTTCATATAGAAGCTATGTCCATCCATCAACCACACTCCTTCCAAAATGTCTAATCGAAAAGAGGGAGAAGGGAAAACTACTAAGAAATAGCCATTCCCCAGATATTTGAAACTTATTTTTGAACCCCATTGTCCTTGACACCATCGAATCAAAGCATCCCAATTCAAATTGGAGCCAAACCATCTCATAATTAATCCTTTATTCTCCAACCATTTAATCAATGGGGCCAAAAGCTTAGAGCCTAAAACCATAGTTCATCGATCTGAGCGACCAAATTCATCTTTAGGCGGACCCGTGAAAGATCTAGGACTTCCCCTTTTGCCTTGGCCTACTCTCTTTTGTTCGCCAAAATTTGAATTTTTTTCCCACCATTGACCCTGGAAGCATCATGCCTTCTGTGTTTGTTGGGAAAGTAATTGCGATCATGTTGCTACCACCCAGACCAACCAGACCTCCAATGAAACTTCCTGGGGTGCTCCTGTCGGTTGTTGCACTAGGCCTCCACTTGGGCTTGATCCCACACCTCCTTGTCTAAGACCACCCTTGTTGCCTCCACTCCCTAAGAAGGTGAACCAACTCTGGTCTTGTCTCCATTTTCCTCCTTGTTGATTGGTGCTCCATCATCCAACCTCTCTGAAGCTCTCCGTAGACACCTTGCTCCCTTCTGCGCTTCTTTGCAGTTTTCTCTTTGCTCCGCCATGATCAATTAAATTTATAATATATATATATATATATATTTGATTCATACACACATTTATATTATATGTAATATTAATATATTATTTTATTAATATAATAATATATTTATAATAATAAAATATAAACATGATAGATCAATCTTATTTTCATATGTTTATTATTATAAGTTATAGTGTTGAATTGAAAAGAATATTGCAATTTAAAGAAACAAAATATTTGTATTCTCAAGTTTTATGATATACAATCCACACAAGTACACATAATATATATGTTAGGAAACTCCTATTGAATATATTTGATGAATAATACATGAATTATTAAATTCAACCATGGACTTGAAGGAATTAAATGACCCAAGATATATTTGATAAGGAATGATATCTTCTTTTGTGTGTGATGTTACCAAGCTTGATTAAATAGGTAGATCATTCTATTAGGAATCCTATTTGTTCCTTACACTTGATTTATCAACTATATAAAAGTTAGCATTCTTGACCAAATTTAGATTTGCTTGAAGAAGACGATTAATGTTTGTACGTGTCATTACCTTGCATCACTAGAGTTGTAGTTTTATTCCTTGAAAAAAAGAAGGGAAATTTATGAGAAATTGAGGTTGGTTTTAAGTTTCTCAACCTTGTAACGAGAATCAAAGGAAGACTACTAAAGACTAGTTAATAATATTTGTGTAATGAAGTAAACTAGGTAACCATAGTTATCTCATCACATTATCTCACCTCGATTATCATAACTTCATATTATTTTATTTCTATGACATATGGTAATTAGGAACACTAGAGAGTGGATGGGTGATAAATATGGATAATAGAGAATAGTGGGTAAAGTATCCTATAAAATATGTGTGATATAGTACAACATATAAATGCATTGGCCAAATATCAACCAATGTGCATTAATTGGATTGTTTGTATCCTCTACCATATTATGTTATTAGATGGACATATGCATTTAGTCAGAATTGCATGAGAATTAGTGATGTAGGAGCATCCAGGTGCACAGACAATCCTGCACAACCAAAAAGATTTTGAATTTTAATGCTTGTGTTTTGTTTTGATTTTTTTGTTGCAAACACAAATTATTGAAATTCTCAACTCCAACATAGTAGAATTTGGTGACGGATTGTGGGAAAATCAAATTGTTTAATTGATTCATTTTAAAATTGTTGAAAGATGTTAATTTTCCAAAAAGACAAATCCCACGCCCAAGCTTGGAGTGGACATTTAATATGCTCTGTAACTCCACTTTGAAAATTGGAATGCAAGGCATTGGGGAGAGTGGGTTGGAGAGCAAGAAGGCAATTTTGAATTGCACATTGAATGCACATGCATAGAAGAGGAAACCCACGTCCAAGAAGGAATCATGGGGCATTCTAAAATTTGACTGGAATTGTAGAAGAAGATGGTCTAAAGTCATAATGAAGAGAACCGGTCTCAGTAAAACACCCATAACTTTCTCATTTCATAATGAAATTGAGAAATTCAAAATATTCCAAAAGGACTGGAAATAGGAGCATAAAACCTAGAAATAATTTTAGAAAATTAGTGCTAATGAGGGAGAAGTGATAGGTAGAAAGTGACAGGTTTTTTTTGTTGCAATATGAAAAGAAGCCTTTGGATAGGAAAGTGGATGCATAGGAGTGAAAATGGAGATTGTTTTGGAGAGGAGGGGATTGGATATCAATTGTGGAAGCCATTGTATTTCATTGTTGTTGTAGGTAATGAAAATTTAATTTAAAAATTAGAATTACCTCCACAAGTTGGATTTATGTGTAATGGTTTTCTTCTTGAAAGAGGGGTTTTGATGTCAATATTAAAAATGTTCTAATTCAAAGTTTGGATTGAGATTTGATTCCCTTTTCTTGTCTTAGCCTTCATCTTCAGGATGGTTCTATTTTTAGATTTCTTCATGTATTGTGCACTAAGAAATAAAGAGTTTCTTTTTCATGCTTTTTTTTTGGAATTACATGTTTTAAAAGTTTGAATTTTTGTGAGAGGGGTGTGTGGGATTCTCACTGCATCAATTAGTATATGAAGGCTTGGATGTCTAGATATACATGTTGTACAAGATTCCTTCATGAAGATTGAGCTTGGGAGAAGATCGGGGAATCATTATATTCATAGTTGGGTGGAAAATCACCCTAATGATGCTCTCTCTCTCTCTCTCCCCTGCAAATCAAGCATGGTGGAAAAGCACCCTGATGATGCTTTATCTCTCTCCCCTTCAACTCAAGCATGAAATTCATTATTCTCTAACCTTTTAGGATTAAGCATTGTAATTATTGTAATTGAAATGTAGTCAATTTTATTGTAAGATGATAAATTCTATAAATTTACATGTAATCGATGACAATGTATTTCACACTTTCCATAGCGAATACATTGATAAGTCATAAAATTTATCTTGTTATTGTGATTTTAATTGATCAAATAATTTATTGAATTTGTTTGGTTGATTCTTATCATGTATGAATATGTTTTTATTTAGTACGCTCTATTATAATGATTAGTATGATTAGTAATGTATTACTAAAATTTAAGATTTTCTTATCTCTCCCTCATTTAATCACCTTTGTTACGTTATTATGTTGTTATAAAAGATGGTCTTTAGATTCCCTCTTTCATTTTAAAAGAGTATAAACATTGTTTTAAATATGAATTATTTAGAAGACTCTTCATTTGATAGATATCACTTAACCTCTTCCATTGGCTATGTGCAATGAATTTTTCTAAGACATCTAAGAAAATAGAATCTACAAGACAACCAAATGGTTCCCCATGCTTTCTTGTCCATTTTTTTCAATATTCCTTAGAAGTATACACATTATTTACCTCCTTTGAAACTTCTCTTTAATGATCTCTCTTCCAAGAGATTGTCCATTTCCAACTTCCACAAGTAATAACCAAAACCATTGAACTTCTCATTTTTTGATCGAGATATGCTATTCATGGCTTCCACCATAAATAATTTGTAAAAAACATTAAAAAATAATCATTGAAATAGAAAACATCGCAAAACTTCTAGAAATGTGTCCCTCTTTGATCAAAACTATCAACTCCAAAATCAAGTGTTGAGAAAACTAGTAAAAAACAATGATGATAGTATAAGAATAAAGTGTGTATATCCTATTAACATGATTAGGGTACATGTGGTTAATTATTAATTTGAAATAGAACATGGATAAGAATTAAAAAGCAAATACAACACTAGGTGTACATGGATAAACCCTTTTAGGAAAAAATCCACCGCTAAGGAGGTATCGTGCTTGTATTACCAAGTAGAAACAAGTACATCAATACAACCCATAAAATATTCTTTAGTTTGAAAATATTATGGCATCATGAAATTATTTACAAATAACCATAAATTGTCTATACCAATCCCATATAGACTTAAGGAGGCCAAAAAACTATCGAAAAAAAATACTATGGGGCCAAACATGGTATAAAAATACCATGGTATAAATTTTCACAACCCACTGATCTTCAAAATAAAAATTAACTCTTACACACTAACATTTCATATATTCCATCATAATATTCCATTAATCCCACTTTCCCCTTTTTTGTCACTCCATGAATGCATTAATTTGCATTGTCATTGCCTATATTAATAACAATGCTCTATAACTCTCAATATTTGACCTCTTTTTGCAACTCTTCTTCTTCAATGCCATTATGACAATCTCACATAGTTTGAAGAATAATAATAAAATAATATCCCCAAAAATCTTAATGGGGATCCATGTTACCCATACCAAGAAAGTTGGAGGAAATTATACATTAGGATTGTAATTTAATTATCACATTATCCTAACACTTCTTGCCATATTACATTAGTAAACTAATGTTTTTTCCAAGGAATGTCAAGATATGAGATAAATCCCTTTAGAAACATGCACTCATAAAAAATAAATTTCCAAGGAATGTAAAGATATGAGATAAATCCATTTAGAAACATGCACTCATAAATTCTACATTAAAGATCATTATAGACCTAGTAAACAACCACGAAGAAGGTTAAACCCAACTTTGCATGAAATTATGAAAGAAGAGTTGTAGAAGCTCCTTAATATTGATTTTATTTACCTTATCTTTGATGGTCAATGGGTCTCTCCATTAGTTATTATTTAAAATAAGGGAGGAAATTGATGCATATGTTGTGACCACATAGAACTTAATTTATCCACCCTAAAAAATCATTTCCTATTGTCATTAATTTCAATCAAGTATTGGTCACCTAGTAGAGAAGAAACATGTATTTTTCCTTGATGAGTTTAGATGATATGATCAAATCCACACAACTCTAGAAGATATAGATAAAACCACTTGTCAATTCCTTCCATTTGGATTATGGAATGACCCTATAACTTTCAAAAAAGTTTATTTAAGAATTTTTTATCTTATTCATGTGATTGTGTTTGAGATATATATGGATGATTATATAATTATTTTGAAGTAGAAAAATTTTATAATAAGAGATTCAAAGGTGCAAGGATATTATCCTTTATGATGTAGGGGGCCTTATTAGGAAGCCCAAAAACACAACCTAAACATATTATCTTCCCACAAATTCAATAAAAATATTTTATTTTCTTGAATAAACTCATTACAACAGAGTTATTTAGGGCTTACAAAAGAAAACATCACCACTAATAGTTACAAATTGGTTTTAGTCATCTAGAAAATATCTCTTCTCATTCCCAAAAGGCTCCTCAAAATGAAGACACCAATTCCCTTTTATCCTTTGGTGGATATGAAGTTAGATTGAAGATCAAATCTTGGCCATTATAACAACTGAATTGTGATAGAAACAAAAAGTTCAGCAGCAAGTGAAAGTTTCACAAACCAATAGGAAGTGAAATTTCCACAAACTAGTAGTAAGTTGAAGCTCCACAAGTTTCAATTCACTATCACATTCTCATAAATAGCTGATTCGCTATTAGGTTCCTACAAAAATATAGTTCACTTGAAAAACCTTGCACTCCATACTTGTCACAAATACACCATGTTTTCCTTCACGCAAAAGTTTTTTTGCTTATCAAACTAAAAATTTTGATCAATGCACTTGTTCGGTTTAGTATCATTTTCCCACAAAGCCACTTGGCCACATGATACCCACAAACTCTATTTGTATGTGAAGTCCCTAAAAATTTTAAATAGGAAAGAAGTTATCGCAAGCTAGATGGCCATGAGGTTCCCACAAATTCCAATAAGATGTGAAATTATCACAAATTCAGATGGGTAAGAGATTCTTGTAAATGTGAAAAAACCTACCAGTGCTAGTTATGTAGGAAAATTCATTAAAACTGGTTGTAAACAAGACGGTTCAACAACAAATATTTGCAAAGGATAGTAGCAAACCAAAAACCCACAAGCCCAATAACATACCAAAAAAATGAAAGTCCAAACAAATCAAAATGTTTCAAGTCCATATATTCATCAAAATTTTCCTAGTTTTCACCAACTTTAAAATATAAATACACATTAAGCTTTTCTACTAGGTGATGTCATTAATTATTCCAAATTTCCTCTAAAAATACCCCTAAAGCAACAACCCAAAACCAATAAAAACATAACAAAATTGAGCTAGAATTGAAAGAAAAAATTGAAATTTGTTTGGTTGATGCAAGATTACTCTTGCACCTAGAATGCTCTTGCATCACTTGAGTGATAGAAATGTTACATGTTCATGAAAAAAAGAATTATCATAGGAAACCATACCTCATCATTATTAAATACGTATTAGTTCCTCAAAAGCAAAGATGTTCATAGAATTTTTGGAAATACAGGATGCTATTGTAGACTCATACAACATTAGACAAAATTCTAGCCCCATTATGCACCTTGTTGTCAAAAGATAGTGAGCTCAATCAAGTTATTGCATGACAAACACCATTTAAATTTTTGAAGAATAAACTGGTTCCTTGTATACTTAATTGGAAGATGTCATTTATTATTTATACCAATGCTTATACTACATTGGGTTTACTATTAAGCTAAAAAAATGGTCAACTTATGCTACATAATTTATAAATAATAATAATCTTTCAAGTGTTGAAATCAATTATAGTTATAAAAAAATTCTATCATTTATGCAATCATTAAGTTTCACCTTTTTTATACATATTGACCATTCTACCATTAAATACATCATGAAAAAACATATTAAATGATAGGATAATTCATTGGTCAATTTTCTTGTAATATTTTGGTGTAATTATACTAGATAAACCTACATTAGAGAATATTGTAGATTTTCTATAAGGATCCCATCAATAGGACACCTCATATATATTCGACTCAATAATGTGATGAGGTGAGTCCAAGAGGATGAGATATTTAAATTCTCCAATCATGCCACAATAAACCATGTGGAGCTCATTTTGTAACTAAGATAGCACACACAAAGTTTCTCAAGTGGGCTAGTACATTCCATCTTTACATCGAGATGGAAAAGACTATGTTTGAAGAGGTGATCATTATCAACATATTAGAAACCCACATGTTTGGAAGAGATTATGTTACAACCATAACTATTCATAGAACCATTTAAAAATGAATACTTGACTTTGTGGGACTTATTGATCCTTATTCCAACAAAAAAGGCACATTCTTATCTGAACCAACTACATCACAAAGTGAGTGGAGGTGAATGCATAAAATGTGAGATGAAAAGGTAGTAGGTTTTCTTTATGAAGATATGTTCACAAGATTTGATGTACCTAGAGATATTGTCACTAATCAAGGACCATAGTTTATTTCAAATTTCATTGCATCCTTGGTTCAATAATATGATATCTAATATAAAAATTCAACACCATAGCATCCACAAACAAACAAACATGTAGAAGTTAAAGAGTAAGAAAATATTTTGACAATGATAATGGAACTGCATTGCAAGGATTAGGTTCATAGGTTACCAAAGACAATACAAACATAAAGAACAACTTGGAAGATAACTACAAGCTTCAAAACATACAAATTAGGGTATGCTAATAATGTAGTTCTTTCTATTGAATTTGAAATGAAAATATTACAAACAACATTAGAGCTAGGTTTAGGTTTGTTTGAGGCTTAGAAGCAATGTATTGAGTGATTAAATTCCCTAGATGGGATCCACTAACAAGCTTTATTTCACATGTAGGTCATTAATAAGTGAATAATAGTTTGGAATGACCATTTTATCAAAGATAAATAGTTCTATCCAAGTGACTAGACTCTATTATATTATTATTGGTATAAATATTTCAAGGGTGACCTCTAATCTAGGTGGCTAGGACACTATGAGATCAAACTATGCTTGATAATTTATCCATAAGCTACATATTATTGATGACGTTAGATTTTCATTTATGGTAAATGATCATCACTTGAAGTTGTGTCACAAACCTTGATTAAAGAAGTAATTTTGTAAGTCCCTACAAACCCAATGGGATGTTGAGTTAGTTAAAAATGTTACTTTTCCTTTACCAAGTGTAGGAGTTAATGGTGAACTCCCAACACCCCAGGAACAACTGCTAGACCAAAATATCCTCCACAAGAGAGACAATGGAAATAATAGCTTGTTTGATTATAGATGTAAGATTACAAGATTGAATATGAAATGTACATGAGAGACCTTACTTATAAAGTAAAGGTGAGAGATAGTATTTGACAAGATTGTGACATGTGTCATAATCCTATATTATTAGATAACTAGCTTGACAAAAAATTCAACAAGATAAGATATGATAAGATCTTATCTAGAGAACTAGGACTTTAGGATATTTAAAACCTAAGTAAACTTAACATATGAATGAATAAGTCCCCTTACTAGGAATTAGCTAGGTACAATACCTTATTCACACCAACACACCCCTTAAGTGTAACTTAGGGATTAGATTATTATGAAAATATGCAAAAAAGCAATAATGGGTCTCTACAACTAGGTCAGGTTAGATACCCATTTACAATGCAATCCATCACAAACAAAGGAAAGGAGAATAACCAATGGGACAAAAATCCTCTCCAAAAGAGAGAAAAGAATACAAACAAGGATGATGTATGGAGGAATCAATGATACTTCACAAGGAATACATCCATCATGAATATACAATCAATTTACCTCCCATAAGAGGGAAAAAGAGAGACAATATATCCCCCCATAATGTCTAATCTCCTAGAAAAATGGTGAATTATTGATGAAAAAACATGATCCAATGCCTAAAAATAATGTTTATCCCCTTGGGAAGAAGATAAACCAAGTAAAAATGCACAAATGCTTCCCATTCTAAATAGGAATTGGTAGTAAGAAGAATCCATATATATGAATATTGTCTCTAAAATATTCTCATGTGTTTCCATGTTCTTGGTAGATGAAGATGATGCAACAATCCAATCAAGTACACACCTAATCACAAAAAAAGGTGACAAATTAGGAAAAAATGGAAATTGATATTGAACTAACTCTAAAGACAAAGATGAAGCTGCAATAGTTATGCCATGATTGTTATCAAATAGGAGAGATAAACCCTTAAATTAGTCCTCCAAATCTAAAATTTGAGACTCCACAAACAAAGATGCAATGTCTAATAACTAAGAATCCCAATTAGGAAGACAATATTATACCTGTTGTAATGAATCACTGGAAGTTCTCAATGAATCACCAACATAATAGGAATGTGTGATCTCAATTGGAGTAGGAGTTGTAGGAGAAGTCCCTGGATCATCAAGATGCTAAAGTTCTACATCATATTCAAATTTCTCTAAGGTTCCATCATCAAAGGGTAAATTATCAACACCATCAAGTGAAATGAGGAAATCTGATGCATGATCATATGGGAATGGAGGATTATGTGGATATTTAAAAATCTCCCAAATCTTGGTCCAAAATATGTACGGGCATGAGATTCTTGAAAATTAATTGTATGTCTCTCTAAAGATGCTTGCACTGAAACTAGAACCAATCAATCCTATGATATGATCATTCTTATTACCCCAAACTGATTTATTCCATGTTGTCTCTCACTCAGGTATGTGTTCATAAAGATGAGGAAAAATATTGAGCCACCTATAATGTGTTAGGATGCCTTTTTCCCAAGACTCATAATTGTCCTTAGTCAAAATGATTACATAAAGGATGAGCTACATAGCCCATGATTACAAAAATATTACACTTCTCAAATGATAAAATCATATACCAATACATGAAATGTAGCTGAAATGAAGTATAATGATCAAAAGAACACCCTCCCAATTTCTAAAATATCCAAGTAATCCTCCAGGATACCCATTGAGAAAGAACTAAAAAAACAATATACCTAAGATAGAAATAAGAAAAAATGCATGAAAGGTTGGATAGAGCTCCTCAATACCTTTCCAACGTTGTAAAAATCACAAAAATCAAAGATCATAGTAAAAATTTATGAGCTTGGGAGCAAAAAAAATCTGAATTCAATCAACAATTAATGTCACCAAACAACAAAATTCTGAAAAATAACTTGCACCATTGTAAAATTCACAGAGCTAGATTTTAAAAAATATCTCATTTTAAAAAATTGCCTCCTAGATTGCAAGTTATGAAATTTTTTTAAAAATTCCCTATTAGGGCTTTAGAGGCAAAAATTTGACCCCTAGGGGGCTAGCACTTGGCTGCCAATGCGACCATCCTTGGGTTGCACTCAAAAAATAATAATCAGCCACCCAATGATGGTGGCACTGTTGGGGCTTGGTAGATTGGTGGCGGCAAGTAGAGCCATGTTGCTAAGGGGTTTAGGAGTTAATGGTAAACTCCCAACACCCCAAAAACAACTGCTAGACCAAAATATCTTCCACAAGAGAGAAAATGGCAAGAATAGCTTGCTTGATTATGGATGCAAGATTACAAGATTGGATATCAAATGTACATTAGAGGCCTTGCTTATAAAGGAAAGGTGAGAGATATGATTAGACAAGATTGTGACATGTGTCATAATCCTATGTGAAAGGAATAATAAAATGAAATAAAAGGAAAGTACTAACCCAATAGTTATTGTTTGAAGGAAAATATTACCATCCAAGATGAAAACCAAAAGCAAGCACACCAAATATACAAGAGGAGACATAATATTTTGTAAGGGGAAAAAAAAGAAGAAAAACCCCCTATATTATGAAGATGACATAAAGCCTAAAAAAGATTACAATGAGATAGATAGAGATCTTAAGCATAAAATTCTAATGAATAATGAGAGAAGCACCTCAATAAATAGAGGTGAGAAAGGAGTTTCGTAAGCAACTCCCATTTCTATGCATGCCACCTTTCATCCTATGTGTGTGTAAGGTGTTAAGATCCTCATAAGGAGGAGGCTACACCTATGCCTTAATATTTCTCTAAAGAGGAGTTACAAAAAGGAGTCATCCTCACACATGTGTGAGGATACTCAAATGAGACAAAAGACATAGGTATTCCTATGGAATATTCCTACAAGTATTTAAATAATACAAATAATAAATAATCTTTATCCAAGTAAAGATTAATTTCTAACACCCCCCTTAAGCTTTACTTGGAGAGTTTAAATCAAAGCCTTCAATGGGTTGTTATCCTAGATTTTTATAATATTGGAGAAATTTATCTTTACAAAGTAGTTTAGTGAGAATATCTACAACTTGATCTTTACCTTTACAATACAAAAGAGAAATTTGTTTGTCTTCAAATTTCTCTCTAATGAAGTGATGTTGAAGAGCAATGTGCTTGGTACTTGCACAAAAGATTGGATTATTTTCCAAAGAAATGATGCTTTGATTATCACAATATAAAGATGTAGGATCTTTTGAGGTAGACCCAAGTCTTCAAGTAGTCTTCTCAACCATAGTTCTTCTTTGGATGCATTGGTACAACCTTTATATTCTTCTTTTGTAGAGACAAGAGAAGTATATTGTTGTTTCTCACTATTCCATGAGATTGCTCCTAATTCAAATAAGAAACAATAACCACAATTGGATCTCCCATCATTGAGATCACCTCCTAAATCTGAATCAGTATAACCATTTAAAGAAAATTCAAAATTTACGTCATAAAAAAGACCAACATTAAGAGTACATTTAAACTATCTTAAAATTCTTTGTGCAACTTTATAATGAGTTTGTTGTGGTTTATACATGTATCTAGAAACTAAACCAACACTATAGGAGATATCAGGTCTAGTAAGAATTAAGTAATTTTTAAATTTCCAACTAATTTCCTATATAAAGTAGGATCAACAAATGGAGTTTCCATATCAACCATTAATTTAGTTCCTAATTCACAAGGAGTAGAAACACGATTTTCATCATTCATTTCAAATTTATCTAAGAGATCTTGAGCATATTTATGTTGAGAAAGGAAAATACCTTAGGTGTTTTCCAAATTTACATACCCAAAAAATAATGTAATAAGCCTAAATCAGTTATTTGAAATTGATGATTTATTTTAGACTGAGTATCACAAATCAATTTGATAGAACTAGAAGTGATAATCAAATCATCAACATATAAAATAATGATCACAATATCATTTTCACTATGTTTAATATATAAATTTGGATCATTTTTATTTCTAATGAAACCTTGAGATGTAAAGAAAATATTAGTTTTAGAATACCATTCTTTAGGAGATTGTTTTAAACCATAAATTGATTTCTTTAATATTTGTAAACAAGGTGTTCATTACCTTAATAAAACCCAAAGGTTGAGATAGATAAATTTTTTCATGTAAATCACCATTTAAGAATGCACTTTTAACATCCATTTGATGAATGGGCCAATGCATATGAGAAGCTAAATCAAGAACTAATTTAATAGTTGACATTTTAGCATTGGAGAAAATGTTGCATTATAATCTAGGCCTTCCACTTGGAAGAAGCATCTAGCAACTAATCTAACTTTAAACTTGTTAACCTCATTATTTGCATTAAACTTAGTTTTATACAACCATTTACATGAAACAAGATTCTTGCCATGAGATAAAGGAGCTAGATCCCAAGTTTGATTTGCAATTAATGTGTTATATACTTCTTACATAGCCTTTTCCCAATGAGGTTGATTTTTAGCTTGTTCATAAGTTCGAGGATCATTTATATCCATAATTTTAGACATCAAAGCATAATTACAATAGTTTTCCTTTCTAGCCTTAGATTGGTCCATCCTAGTTAAAATATCATCACTTTCTTGAATCATTTTTTAAAATATCATTTAGGCACTCATTTAGATGTAGGAGTATCACCACTTGAAGAAGGATCATCATGAGAAGGTTCAACATGATCATCTTCACTATCACTTTGACTAATAGATGCATTATGAGGGTTCATAGAAGAAGGATTATCCTCAATAACAATAACTTTATTTTGAGAAGATTCATTGTTATGCACTTTAAAATAATCATGAACACCATTTTCAATAATACATGTACATCTCTGTACTGTAGAAAAAAGTACCTCTTGCTTGACATGGGAATAATTGATGACAAATTAGACTTAATGAGGCCTTGATTTGGTTTTGTGAGGTGTTTTTCACATCCACACTAGGTCTTGGACCCTTTCAAATGCATTTATTAGTGTCTTGTAAGGGTGTTTGAAAGTGTTGTAAAGAAAGACTTTCTGCATACTTCTCAGACATATCAAACCCATTTTCACGCTTTTAATTCAGCATTTATAAAGATGTGTTTAATAAAATTCACATCAATCTAGAGATGTTTTGAATTAAACTTGTGTTAAATGGTGTTCGCCAGTAGTGTTTTGCACATTCATTAGTTGTGTGCTGTACGGTATGTGGACCTCATTTTTAGTGTTGTAAAAGCATGTTTAATCCTGCTTTCACACATTTAATTTTATTGATACAAAGCCTGGTGGATTTCACACGTAATCATTAACAGACCCTATTAACCCATATTGGTGCATCTAGGCAATGTTGATAAAATACTAGAAAAAGTTGCAATTTAAGCCTTATTTCATATCTCCTGGCATCCACAGCTATCCGAAGATAGCCTGTGGCAGGACCAAATTGCATGCATCCATGGAGAATCGGTCCCATCCAAGTGGGACCATTCACCATGGGTCGTGAATGAGTCCCATTTGGCCTAATTTTGACCTTTGAGTGGGAAAAATTGAAATTTAAGTTTATTATTTTCACATGTCGACCTTAGGGATCCAATTTTCAGGCTAATAAGGTTATTTGCCTATAAAATCAACTCTCTAAATGCTAAATCACATTCATTCTTCATCATTCATCCATCATTCTTCCATTTCAAGTCAAGTAACTTAGGGTTTCATCATTTCAAGTCACCAAGATATCAATTTTCAAACCTTCAAGGGAAGATCCTTCATGTTTTACTACAAACTTTCAAGATCAATCATCAATACAAGGTAATCAACTCCATTGTTGGCATCTAAATTCATTTCAGTTATATGAAATTCTTCATTTTTCACTTAGGTCTTGCATCCTGCCTTCCTTCCTTCCATTCCATTCCCCCTTCTTCCCTGTCCCCTAAGTTCCCTTCTTTTATACATTCATCACATCTAACCTCATCACTCATTTCCTTTACATTCATTTAATTTCTTTTTATTTCATATCTCCTGTTTCCTTTTTCAATTCCATTATCTTTGTAATTATGAAAGTTTACTGTTTACATCCCCTAAAATTATTCATGCATTTCCTTTTGCATAACATGTTCTTTAAATGTGCCTTTGATTTGATTAAACATGGATTTCATAAGCATAACATTCCCTCTTATGAGTTTGATTTTGATTACAACAATGAGGAACATGTTAGTCCTAACCACACCATTGCATTATCCATTGGTGTGAATGGAAATGTAGACAATCATAACACACATACTTGTTCTTCTCTCGATACCTCGCCTATTAGTGACGAAGGTATCTTGGTGAAGGAAGTCACAAGCATTGAGGGTCTTGATTTTCCATTTCCTTATTCCCCTTTGGATGATGTTAGACAACAAGAACATGGGATCATAGCCACATTCCTACAAGTTAGCTTACCTAGTCTCCATGGTCATGAAATCGCTCTTTGTCCCATCTCCTAGTATCCCTCTGAAATGGGTTGGTGTTGAGAGAACATCCCATATAATAGTCATGACATACCAATCCTCCCTTCCACTAATGCTCCTCCCATTTACAGGAAAATCTGTTAGAAAACCATAGTGGTCCTTCTCTTGATGCCTCCCCCACTTGTGATGAAGCTAGTTTACAAACCTCAAACTTGGATGAACATATTACAAGCTCTCCTAGTAGGGTAGATAATATGGTACAAGAGAATGAGACTTTAGAAACAACTAACAATCAAATAGAGTCTTCTTCTCCTCTCCACTGTCAGTCATCAAGAACACATTCAGCCATTATTAATTCCCCTTAGATTAATTGAATTTGGAACTTTGGATGAACCAAGCCTTAATTGTCAAAAACATGAGGTTTGTTGTTCTCCTAAACACTCTCCTTCTAGGGAGAATATCATCATACAAGGCAAAGATAACATTGATAATAATATTATGCCCTTGAAAGGAGATGAAGAGCCTATGTTAGATTCTCATTCACCAAGGGATGTTAATATTATTCAGCCTCAACTCATCCTTTACTGTGAGTCACATGGAAGCCTTCCTTTAAAGCCGAGTTTTTCCTCTCTGCCCACCTTCACACAAAACAAACTCAAAATAAACTGAACTTATCCTTTACCACTACTCGAGGAATGTGCATCGCGTGGTTGAGTTATAATATACATTATCCTTATATAACGCTCATAATAATCCACCAACCACAATAGCCTGTACCCATACCGTTGCTACTAATTCTATCCCACCTAACCCTTTCTTGCAAGGTCACAAGGACTATGATCTTGTCAAGAAACTTAAGAATAATCCTACTAAGATATCATTGTAGGACCTTATTCAAGCCTCCCCTCACTATCACAACATGATCCAAATAGCCTTACAAAAGGTTCCAATCCCTTCTGGTATGGCGTATAAGAAGCCATGATTCAAAGGATAAAAGCTACGTTGACATTATTTTCCATTGAAGTGAACTCCCCTCTTTGGATGTGCAAAAACAAAATGAAGATTTCATGATCATCGCTCAACACAACATAAAAGGGATAAAGAGAACTCTTGTAGATACTGGTTCCAAACTTAATGTGTGTAGTGTGAGCCTTCTAGATAGGCTTGGAATTGATCAATCAAACATTCAACCTGATTCTTTATCTATTCAATGATTTGACAATATCAAAAAGAAACCACTCAGGGTGATCATTTTACCTCTTACAATTGGAGTGGTCACCTTAAATACGCAATCATGTTGGCATACCTCCATGAAATTTAATGCAATCTCTTATGTTAGGCAGATAGTGGATTCATGCCATGAAAGGTGTGCCTTCCACTCTTCATCACAAAATGAAATACATCTACAACAACATAGTCCACACACTTGATGTTGATCTTAAACTAGATAGTGTCTTACAACCAGAAAAATCCTTAAACATCGCGTCCCCTACTGCAAGGTAAGGGCAGCCCTTCCGAAGTATCCACCTCAACCGCTACAAGACACAATGGCAACTGGAAAAACCAATAATAAAAAACCGCCAATTCAAAGCAATAGAAAAGCTGGAAAAAGGTTATGAATATGAAACAACTTGGATATAGTGCTGGAAGGATGTGGTGCTAATGAACAAGGTATCCACACAATATCGACCCTATCACACAACAAACAACTCATGGTCTTGGTTATTGTCCTTCGTTAGAAGTAATGAATCCTTCACTCAACATCAACACTCTCACACAACATTCTAAGCCAACCTTAACTATAAAGCATCTTGAACTAAATACGACACCTAGTGGATCTTCATCATTCTCCTTACACTTAACAATCAAGAACACTTCACCTTCTCTTAATGCACCAATGTCATCTAACACACCAATGATTCCGGTCGATGAATTTTCCCTCACTCCTATAAGAGTGAGAACAAAATAACCATGAGAATCCTAAGAGTCTTGTGTAAGTATGACATCTACTACTAAACAAGGCATTATCTTTGTCATACAACAAGGTCACCTTCTGCCATTAATCAGGAATGCTTGGCCGAGACTCACCTCAGATCCCCACTTGATCACCCTCCCTCCCAGGGCAGAGAGTTCTCTTCCAAGACTTCGTGCCATTGCCTGGCTCATAGGTTCATGGTCCTCCGCTAATGAATGTAAAGCTTTGGGTCATAAAGTCCAAAATTTTAAGGAGTTTGGTATGCTTGCCTGTGTGGGTGCACCTCATTCCTCCCTAATTATACCCGATTTTCACTCCTAGCATGCATTTCATCAGTTGTTTGGCTCTTTAGCTGATACTTTTCGGTGGGGGCAAGGGGTTTAACAAACGTCGCTTGTATGTCACTTGTGGTTGCCTCCTTTGGCTAGTCTTTAACCTTTCGTGAATACATAAGAGAAAGCTTGGGGTGTGGATGACATGCCTTAAGTTGGCTTGCATATGACATACTTCTCTCTTTCATGATATAGATTATCAGAAACATATGAATTGGCATAGGGCTTTCTGAGTAAGCTCTCATGTCCACTTCTTCTACTTTAAAGCAATTACTCGCGGTAGTAATTGTTTTGCAATTTGCTTTTAAAAGTGAAGACACTCTATCACCACTCACATTTCATTATGTAATTTTCTTTCTTCCTTCAATCGTCCCCTTTTCTTGGTGGGAGGTCACGTTGGAGAAGCGATTCCCCTTCAGAGTGTGATAAGCTTCTTTGGCGCATCCTCCTCTTGGAAATGTTAGCTACAATGTCCCTGAATAATTATTGCGCAATTCAAGAAAAAATCCCTTTGAACAATCGCCGCTATCTTACGTGCGGTGTCTATGAGTGTCAAGCATCTGGTTACAACTTACTTCATAGAGAACCCGAAACGATTATGAAAATCTTCTTTGTGGCCGCTTATTTTAAAATTGCTCCGGGGTATAGCACATTAGGGTTGAGTGGGAAGCATGACTTTCCCCATAGCCACCTATGTACATACCAACTAGTGTATGTTTTACCTTTTGGGATTTCTCACCCCGTGGACAACCAAAAGTTATGTGGCCCTAGAGTGAGTATACTTTTGGGATTTCTCACCCGACGGACAACCAAGAGTTTTGTCGCCCCAAAGTGAGTATGCATTCTCTTTCTGAAGTAAACAAGCCTAGATTTAATCCACAACTAGCTGGACAAATGATCGAAGCTTGATCCATCTCATTTTCATCTTCCTAGTTCTTGCCATTGCATGATTATGTATCTTGATGTTTTGACTTAGGATCTTGGATCCTGGGGGGCTTGCACAACCTCCTTTGATCTTTGTTTTTCTTTTTCATCTGCATTTGTACACTTGGATCTCTCTTGAATGTCTACTTTAGTGTGAGTTTGAAGCAAGTTCATCCTCTCACTAAAGTGGGGGCTAAATGTACCGTAGAAAAAAGTACCTCTTGCTTGACATGAGAATAATTGATGACAAATTAGACTTAATGAGGCCTTTATTTGGTGTTGTGAGGTGTTTTTCACATCCACACTAGGTCTTGGACCCTTTCAAATGCATTTATCGATGTCTTGTAAAGGTGTTGTAAAAGACTTTCACGCTTTTCTAGACTTAATAAACCCATTTTCCTTTAATTCAACGTTATAAAATGTGTTTAATAACATTATCACATCAATCTAGAAGGTTTTTGAATTAAACTTAATGTTAAACTAGTGTTGTAATGTGTTTTACACATTCACATTGGTTCTTGTGCTTTCCTAGGCTATGTACCTCATTTTAGTGTTGTAAAGCGTATTTAATCACACTTTCACATTGAATTATATGTCCCAAGCCCTAATTGACTTTCACATCATCATTAACAAGCCCCTATTAACCCATATTGTGCATCCTGAGGCAATATTTGATAAAATACCCAACAAAGTTGCAATTTAAACCTTATTTCCTTATCTCCTAGCATCTTGGATGTCAAAATTTCCCCTGTGGGATCCATTCGCCATCCATGGCGAATCAATCCCATCCAGGTGGGACCCATTCCCCATGGGTGGTGAAAAAATGAAATTTAAGTTTATTAGTTTCACATGTCAGCCATAGGGATCCAATTTTCAGTTTAATAAGGTGAATTTCCTATAAAATCAACTCTCTAAACCCTAAATCACATTCATTCTTCATTATTCATTCATCATTCTTCCATCTCAAGTCAAGCAACTTAGGGTTTCATCATTTCAAGTCACCAAGATATCAATTTTTAGACCTTCAAGGGCATATCCTTCATGTTTTGCTATAGAATTTCAAGATCAATCATCATGACAAGGAAATCAACTCCATTGTTGCATACTTAATTAAATTCTTTCTCTATTTTGGTTTAATTACCTAAAAGGGGTTTGACCAAGGCAAACCCCCATGCCCTAACATTCAACATCTCTCCTTCTTGTCTTGTGTGTTTGTAGATTTAGGTCTCTTGGAAGTTTGGAAATCATTAATAATCAAGTTGCAAAGTCATTCATGTCATCTCTTCATTAAACAAGTCAAAATATCAACAAAAACTCACTTTCAGGTTCAAAAATCAGAGTTTCGGAAGCAGACACCTGTAGAGAATCAAAGTGCAAACAGAAAGCTCCATATTCCACTTTTGAATATTCAGATATTCAAAAGTGGACTCATTCTCCATGGGTGGTGAATGAGTCCCACTCCAAGGTCATTTTTTGGTTTTCTGCATTTTTAGATACCCTTTTGTCTGAAATGGGTTCTAACACAATTTTGCAGAATTGGGACTAATTCGCCCAAAATAGCGAATGAGTCCCACGAGGCCTAAAAATAAGCATGAGTAGAATTCCAGAAGCCATTTCCAGTCTTCATCCACATTCTAGGTGCACACTTTCAGTTTGGTTAATTTTTGTTTAGTTTTGCATTCATTTCTAAGCATTTTTGCATTACACAATGTGTTTTCAAACAACATGCATTTTGATAGTTTCCTCTTAATAATCAATACATTTCATTAGTTTTCTACATTTAATTCAGTTCATTTAGACATATTGCATCCATATCACATTAATCCTTGAATGTGAGCATTGCATTTTGGCCCATCTTTCTCCTTTGGCCCATCTTTCTCCTTTTAGGTGAAAAAATCCTAGAAGTGCTAGAAAGACCTTGGAATGCCAAAAAAATATACTAGAATCTCTAACAACTTCAACTTTTTCAGTGATAGGATTATAAAATTTATAAGCTTTAGAATTCTCATCATACCCAACAAAAATATGATATGAAGATTTATAATCTATTATTTGCTTTTTTTCTTTAGGTTTATGAACATAAGCAATTGAGCCAAAGATTCTTAAATGCTTAAGATTTGGTTTCTTATTAGACCAAGCCTCTTTAGGAGTTATATCCTTTAAGGCTTTGGTAGGACTCCTATTAATGATATAAGTAGTACAAAAAATTGTTTCAACTCAAAATTTATAAGACATATTCTTTGCATGTAACATACATCTAGCCATTTCAACAATTGTTTTGTGCTTCCTTTTTGCTACACCATTTTGTTGAGGTGTATAGGGAATGGTTATCTCATTTTTAATACCAAATATTTAAATAACCATTGAAATCATTATTCACATATTTTTTTACCATTACCAATCCTAATAGTTTTGTGTTGAAAACCAAATTATCTTTCAACAAATTTATGAAATTCAACAAAAGTATCAAAAACCTGATCCTTAATTTTAAGAAAATAGATCCAAGTTCTTCGAGAATAATCATCAACAAAAGAATGCATACCTTGATCCTTGGATGGATTTATTCTCCATGGGTCCCAAAAGGTTGCTATGGACTAGGTGCAACTTATGATGTGCCCTCCATGCTTGACCTTATGTAAAGAGCTCGTTATGCATCTTACCAGTCATGCAACTTGTGCATACAATTTTAGATGGAACAATGCTAGGAAATCCTTCTACCATATTATATTTTTACATCAAGGAAATATTGTTAGCATGGATATGATCAAGTCTTTTGTGCCAAACATGGAAAATCAATAGTAGATAGTAAAGAATATCTAGAATAAGCAAACTCATAAAATTGAAATAAATTATCATTGTCTAATTTAGCATTAGCAATGACTATGATTTTGTTTTGGATCAATCACATAACACATATCTTTATAAAATTATATTTTGTAATCTTGACAAAGCTTAGCTTCTGAAAACAAAATTGCCTTTAATTCAAGAACATACAAAACATCATGTAACTTACCATTAGGTACATTCACAACTCCAATTGCTTCTACTTTACAACTATGATTGTTAGCAAGTTGAAGTGGAACATTAGACATGTCGGGTTGCATGGATTCAAATACCCATTTATGAGAAGTAATATGTTGAGAGGCACCTGAATCAATAACCCACTCAAGAAGTTTTGAAGCATTATAACCACAAGTAAAAGCTTGACTAGATTGATTTGAATTGTCGCTAAACTTATTTTTATTAGGTTTATTTTGTTGTTTATTTTTCCTCATGGTATTTTTATCATTTTGTTTCTTGAAACAAGTGTTAGACCAATTATCATCTCTATTACAATAATTACAATGAGGCCTCTTATAAGAATTATTCCTTCTAGTATCATTAGTATTATTATGATGAGATTTAGGATTATAATATTGTTTAATACGAGGCTTAAAACTTTGCTTATAATTTTTAGACATAAAATTATGCTCACTAGTTTTAAGATTACCAAATTGAATCAATTTTGCTTCTTCAAGTGCCTTAATAAATTTTGAAAAATATCATAAGTTGACTAGCTAATGAAGGAATAGCTAATTGGGCATGGATATTTGTAATAAACTATTGAAATTGTCTAGGAAGACATTTTTTTAAGAATAATATAAATTAATCTAAGAGATTCAAACTTTACTCCTAAACCATGCAATTGACTATTGAGTGCATCAAAATTTAACAAAAAATCATCCATAGTATTGAAAATTGTGTACCTCAAATCTTCAAGTTGATCTTGAAGTTGTATCTTCCTTGAATCATTTGAACTATCATAGATAGTTTTGAGGATCTCCCATGCTTCATAGGCTTTCACACAATTCTCAATATGAACATATAGTTTGGAATACATGGAAATACCTGTGAGGCCAAGAGCTTCCTCATTTTGAGTCTTCCACTTTTAGTGAGCATTCTTGGATGTGAATGGATCCTGCTCTAATTTCGAATCTGTCACAACATCCAAGAGATGTTTGAATAGAAATATAAACAAAATATGTGTTTTCCATGGGTGACAATTAGAGGAATTTAATTTAATTTCCAGAACTAGAGTGAACATGATTGTAGAATGATAAAAAATATTTACTTGTACATTTATAGAAAAAATACACCTTTATTAAAGAAATAAAACTCTTTTAAGTAAATAGTGCTTTTGTTAAAAAACTTACAATAAGGAAATTAATATTCTTAGCCTCAAATAATTAAAAATAATAGCCCTTGTAACTTAAGCTTGGAAAAAAATTTAACCCCTTTATGGTTGTTTTCTAAATTTCCTAAGCTTTAGAAGGATTAAATTTTACACTTTTAATATCCTTGTAAAAAAAACTAATATATTTTATTAAAGCATTATTTAAAAATAAAACAATTATAAAAAAAAATGAAAGATTGAAAGCTCTTTTAAAAAAAAAAAACTATTTCCTTTTAAAGAGTTACCTAGGTTTAGTTGGATTATGATTTCAGTTTTAAGAAAGATCCCAAAATTGGGCGGCGACCAAGGAGAGGAGGAGAAACAAAGCAGAAATGACAGTCAAAGTAGGGAAGCCCCAGTCGACTAGGAACAAAGAGTTGATAATGGAGTGCTTTCCCACCTCCTTGGTTTGTATGTCGATAGGGGGAAAGCACCAAATAGACTTTCTTATCTCTGTTTTCTTTTTTTATTCTATGACTATAGGAATGAAAAATGTGCCAGGGGGGAATGAATGACTCAAGCATATTTTATTTAAAAAAACTTTGAATTGTTATTTGAAAAATAACCCCTTGCTTGGGGTTTAAAAAAATGATTTATTTGCGCAAATGTAGTTTTTTTGAAATGCATACAAATTGTTTTATTATTGCACAAATTAACTCAATATATTTTATAACAACTTGAAATTGCAAAGATTAGTAAAAAGATTATTTAAAGTTTATAAACTAAAATTACAAAAAAAAAATTGTTTCCTATACACTAAAATCTAGTAGGGTTAGAAAAAAATACTATTAAATTATTCAAAAAAGAATGGAATTTGAAGTAAAGCTCTAGCTTTTCTTCTCTCAAGAGTGTGCCTCCAAGGTGAGTGCTCCAAAAAAAGGTAAACCTTCAACAATGTAGCTCAAACAAGGATTAGTAACACCTTGCTCTGATACTATGAAAGGAATAATAAAATGAAATAAAAGGAAAGTACTAATCCAAGAGTTATTGTTTGAAGGAAAAGATTACCATTCAAGATGATAACCAAGAGCAAGCACACCAAATATCCAAGAGGAGATACAAGATTTTGTAAGGGGGGAAACAAAGAAAAAAATCCCTATATTATGAAGATGACATAAAGCCTAAAGAAAATTACAATGAGATAGAGAGAGAGCTTAAGAATATAATTCTAATGAAGGAGAGAAGCATCTCAATAAATAGAGGTGAGAAAAGAGTTGCATAAGTAACTCCCATTTATATGCATGCAACCTTTCATCCTATGTGTGTGCAAGGTGTCAAGATTCTCATAAGGAGGAGGCTACACCTAAGCTTTAATATTTCTCCAAAGAAGAGTTATATAAATGAGTCATCCTCACACATGTGTGAGAATACTCAAATGAGAAAAAAGACTAGTAGGGATTCCTATAGAATATTCCTACAAGTATTTAAATAATACAAATAATGAATAATCTTCCCCTAAGTAAAGATTGATTTCTAACACTATATTATGTGATGAAGGAGCAGGCTCGACTTTTCCCCTTACAAGCTCATAATCACAACAACAACAAAGGTTTGCACAACAAAATGAAGAAAACACCTTCTTTTATTAATGAAAATGATAGTACAGAGTTACAATGCCATCACATGGGCTACCTCACTATAGTCGTCTGCCTAATTGCAGATCTAAGCTTTTTGCTCTCAGCTCTACACTCACTAACAAGAGCTCTATCACCTTCAGGCTACTTCGCCACCTCCACACACACCTGTAACTCCAACATTCTCGGCTCTGCTTGTGCTTGTATTCCTTCAACTTCATAAATTGTTCTAATTCTCTAGGTTGGCCTTGTCTTCCCATACTCCTCATGTCATAGTATCCATGTTTATTCTCTAGGCAGTTACATAGACTTTTGTGACTATATTCTCATTTATTCTCGGCAAGTTTTCTTCCAATCACTCGTTGCATGCCTGTGAATTCATTTAACCTAGTCGATTAGCAACAACGATGTGAATCAAAAAATGCTATTGTGCCATGTGACACCACTGGGTTCGTTCGTTCTTCCAACTCACCATTCAGTCAATCCTCACACCATTCAAATCTCTACCTCCATCGGCCTATCATGGGTTCCATGAATTTTATAACCAAGTCGTAGGGTTGTGAAGTTCCCTAACTCCTCGATCTCCCGACTTGCACTCCTTCCATCACCTCTTCATCCTTCCATCATTGCCTCCTTATTGTTGTATTGAAGAGACCACCTTAAGAGTCCTGCCAATGATAGTATGTCACTCCAATCAACACATCAGTTCAATATGGGCCCACCCTTCCAGCTTGTTTCCATGTAATTCACAACAAGGATGTGAATTACACGACCAATCATCAATCACCATCAATTTGTACACGCCACTATCATGTTGGGTCCCACATGTTATCCAGCCTTCCATCGCCCCATCGTTGAGACTCGTTATCATTTCCCAACAATAGCCTATAATCACTTTGATGCATGCGATATCATTCTATCGCTGGAACTTGCTCCCATGTCCTACCAATACACCCAAGTCCTCCCAATGCCAATCACTGATATGATTTATGGCATGTCGGGTTGTCGCTGGGACATCAAATGTCGTCCTGTCGATCACTTAGTCTCCTGCCAATGAACGCAACCCCATTTCACTCTTCCACCATCACGTCATCGTTGGGACATAGAATAGGGTCCCACTGAAATGTTTAGCTCCCACCAACAACATACATACTGCCAACTCCTAAAGAGATATCAGATTGTCGCTGGGACACCAAATGTTATCCTGCCAATAGGTAATCTTCTCGCCGATGTACCTCACGCATTGCTCACTCACTATTGTCATCGGTATGTTGTTGGGACCAGAAGAAACATACCGCTGATAAGACAAAGTCTTGTCAATGAACATGTTCAACCCTTATTGAGTGAAATAACACAGATCGATGGAAGATCGCTCTCAGACCCTGGATGCTCCTACATTAGACACCTAGGGTAGGAAAGAAATGTTTCATAAACATTTGTGGATCCGATGCTCATTCAGAATCCATCTCGCCGCCTTTTTCACTTGCACCTTCTTTCTCAACTGTCCCTGTAACTTGATGTCTCTTCCATCTTTCATTCTTCCTCTCTTTCCCCCTCTTTTCACATAATTCATTTCCCACTAGTATTCATTATAAAATTTTGAAAATCCATAATCATCAATTTCTTCTTCAAAAGAATAATATGGTTCACATGGTACCTTATTCTCTGTTACTGCTGCAACCACTTGGTAGTCATTACTTTTCTCTACACTCAACCTCCTGGATGTGGAATCAACTACACCAAATCCCAACCACCTTCTCCAAATTCATCTCTCATTCACCTCTAATCTTGTGGGAATCAACCCACCACAGTCCATCCACCTCCACCAATTTGCATCTGCACTTAACTTTGCAACACCATGCAAATCCTTCTTCGCATACCAATCATTATGAACCATCTCATGTGCATTCACTACCTTATCCATCTCAACATTATGCATTACCTCCTTTGTTGGTAACACT
>VDFB02315925.1:0-11082 GCA_007258455.2 Sequoia sempervirens
TTATTTCTTCCTTTGTAATTGATTCTTGTCCCTGACTATAAGGTACTATTACTAAAGCATGGCTATGAAATGAATGTTGCATAGATGTCATTGGAGAAGCTAAAGGTGGGTGGCTTGAACTAGATTGACCCCATTCTTTTTGTACTTCCTCTCTTTGTTTATAGAATGAAAATTTAGTTTCTAGTGTATCCACTTTCTGTTGGCTGTTATCATATCCATCCATGAGTTCTCTATATTTAACTCTAAGATTATCTCTTTCCAAAATGAGTCCCTCTATAGTTGACTGGGTAAACCTGGCAACATTAACAACCATTTTTGCAGCTTCCAAAGTTGGAGTGTCAACAACTCTTTTTACAAGCAATTGTCCACTAAGTTCTGATGGCTCTACTAGGGATGGTTTCGTAGATGTCAAAGATAGTGACCATATGGCTAATGCATCCCAATCCTCACTAAAGGCTAAACCTCAAAGTGTCATTTCAAATTCTTCTTTTGTCTGTACAAGAGGTCTTTAATCCCTTCTTATGGCATCCAAAACAATAGCATTAAAAATAGTCCATTCTGGAAATAGCAACAGACCACTCTTCTTTACAAGATCTCTGCCCTCTTGGTCACTAATATTTTTAAACTCATCTCTCATGATGCTTCTTACATTTTCCTGAATGAAATTTTTAGGAGATTTAGGGTGCAAGCTTCTTTCAATGGAAACCTTCTATGCATATTTTGTAGTCTTAGATTTCCACTAGAAATCATAGAATGTTGAGGTTTCGATGAAGGAGTCATCTTCCATAAACTCTTTGCTAGCCTCTACCATCAAGTCATCTACAGTATTCAATCCACAAATGTCAAGCTTCCCTAATTTGATGATGCTCTATCCTAAAATTGAAGAAATTTCTCCATCATGAGGAGGCATTCCAATCTGCATTTCCTCAGGGGTGACATAGATATCATCTTCATCCATGTCAAAATAATCAACCACTCCTCTTGATTTAGTTTTTTGCTTCTTTTGAGGTGGTTTCTCAGGAGGGGAAGAACTTTTAGGAGGTGAATCAAGATCAATTGCAGGAAAAGAGGCCTATGTAGGAGGAGTTGGCAGTGCACTCTTGGGAGAGTCTGCTTTTGGCTCTTCAGAGGTGACAAGGGCTATTGAGCTCCTTTCCTAATTTTCTACTTTCTTCCTCCTAAAATAAATTCTCAACTGTTTGGGTGGTTGATATGAGGGTATTTCTTGTAATGTCATTTTAACACTTTCCTCCACCATCATTGCCTTTACTTTCTCTCAAACCTCCCACTATTCTCTCAAAACACCAAAAAAAATCTCAAAGTTGTCCATAACATGCATAACTTTATTGAAACCACCCTATATATGTGGTAGAGGATCATATTGGGGATTATTCTTCTTCTTAGCTTCTACCATCTTTCTATAAGCCAACTACTTGGATTTTCTTTCATCTTGTTCCTCAAAGTTAATTATATTATTAATAACATCCTCAGGGTAATCAAAAACATGTAAAAAGGTACCCATTTTCTTATCTACTTTAAGTTTACTAATGAAGCCCTTAGGATCATGATTCCTCGGGCTTATAGCCATCAATTTATAAGGAGTTATTAGGTGTTCTAATTCATTCACTGCCCCTTTTTTCACATTGTAATTTGCAAATAATGTCTGCTTTGGGAATAATGACCCCTTCCTTGTTGATTCAGGTAAATTTTTTTCTTATGAAGCTCCTCACCACCTCATGATTTGAAGGAACCCTATTCTCAAAGGAACATTTGCAGGAAAAGCATATGAGACAAAACCACTACCATATATCCTGAAAAAATTGTCTTATCAGGATACAAGATCAAATCTCCCCAATTATGGCTCAAATTGAAATATGGTCTCAACTACCTTGCTCTCAATAATTCATTGATTTTTCTGGGAACTATAGGTGGTTGATATACCAAGGCCCTCTTTATGTTGGATGCAAAAGCATTTCTAAACATTACAAGGTTATACCTTGTGTCATCCTTATCCAAGATTTGGGCCAACATTGAATAGGAAATTCAACATCCTCCCTCTTCCTTCCTAAAGTGATATCCTTCTCAAATGCTCTCTATCCTTTATACAAGAACATATGCATTAACAATGAGTACCACTAGAACTTCACCCATTATTTTCCTTCTTGCAATTCAACTAAGCCTTTATGGATATGTTCATCTAGATAAGTTCCATATTCATAAACAATGTACTATATGGTGGGTGTTGCAGATGTGTGGCCATATAGCTATACTCCTTCTGTAGTGTGTTAGGTGGATTGGAACCAACAATTTAGTATAGAGAATATACAATATTTCTGAAATAACTAGAAAAATAGATCATTGGGAAAGGTTCGATCTTTCTATCATCAATCCTAACCTTCCTCCTTTGTTTCCTAGTACCAATCACTGCAATGTGTAGAGGAAACATCTTTTGTCAGATAAAAACCTTGGTATTGTTGTACTCTATTCTAATAGTATCCATGTTTAGAGAGACCATGTCTAGACTCCATTGATGCAAGTCAAAGACTTTTTCTCTTTCCCTAGTTATTTCTACCATAACCACCCCATCAAATGCTCTGACTACCCTAGAAAGTGGGTCATATTTTGATACAATATCCTTCAAGAGATCCACATCCATGTACACATTTCGAACAATCAGTTTCCTCATATCTAACTTCCATGGGTTACTAAAAGGGGCCCCAAGGTTCCTATTTCTGAACTAGTGTTGAATCATCTACCATCCTGTGTATGGTACCTCAACATCCTTGATGCTGCAAGCCATATCTATTATCCCTTCCTTCATAGTAGGGCCATGAAACAACACCCTACCCTTGGGTTTCTTGTAGACTGGGGTAATAAATAAATCACATCGTAAGAAAGGGTTCTAGACTGGGTAGAGGAAGAAGCACCTTGAATTTTGGGAGCCATGGGATTGAATATACAAGAGTTCTTATGGAAGAATTTTAAATATTCACTTCTTGACTACAATTTATGACTGAGGACATGAGCTAGCTCTGGGAAATTTACAGGGCTACCACTTTTAAAAGTAAAGATTATCCCTAATTTAAAACAATGATAGAAGAATGGTGAAACACACTCATTTTAAAACAAATTAAAAGAAAACCCTAATTTAGAAAGCTGAAAAGGCATAAAATTGTGTTTATTATACTTACTACTTTCAATCGTGACAAACCCTAGTGCCAGCTAGGAGAAATTTTGCAATTAACTGCTCAACTGTTCATATTGCCTTGGACATGTCTTCAAATCTCAAACAAGAAAGAGTTCGTCACATGCACAATTTCAAAGGGAATTGAATAGGCTTATAGGTCACCTCCTCCATTAATGCCCATTCGCGTGAAGCAAAACAATTGCAACGAGTGTACTTTGCAATTTTGAATACATGTCGTTGATCCACAGCTGAGCTGGGCATCTTGAACGACTCAGATTAAGTCAAACACATTTGAATTCACAACACCGCTCCAACTTGGATGGAAAACCAATAGAAATTCGTTGAAAAGAATCTCCCCATCTATGTGGGGGCCCCACCACATAGTATAGAATACACGTAGCAACATTTCACGAGTCTCACTATTTTTAAAGAACTTGAATCTTTCCTCCGCGAGCTAGTGGGGAATTACTACGATCATTTCCCTTCACTCGATTATCACCATCGATCTCAAAGCTCTAGGTGTTGAGGTGGGACATAGCAGTTGGGCCCACTTACACGTGGCATTATTTCACTAACCATGTAGCAATTAAACTTAATTCACTTCAAATGGATGGCAGAATGGGGAGTGGCCCATATTAAATCATGTCATCTCGTGATCATCAAACCTGCATGAACTCAATAGTTAGTCTTAAAAGGCAGCCTTGAATAGGCCGATGAGAACTTACCCCACAAGGGTTTATGACTTAGACGTAAGTCATTCGTATTTTAAATATTGAAGGCTAACCTTGGGAATATTTAAACACCTTGCAACCGAGGATGACCAAATAGTCCTAAATGAAGGGGCTAGTAAGACATGGTAAATGATGAATTAACATGAAACTTACATCACTGGTAACTGGACAAACAAGTCAATGCAAAAATAAGACATCTGAGGATTACATGGGGATTTTGGATAACAAGGCTATTTAACTAAAACCCTAAACCTTATGTTCTATGAACATACTATGATGATATTGAGGACAGAGGACATCAAAACATCACAGATTTTTGGGGATCTAAAATTGGCTCATGCTGAGGGATGCATACCCCCAGTAGGTATGGCAAGAAATAGATCTCTTGGTGGAGCAGACCAAACAAAGAGGGATCAAAAGGTACGAGCTTACCCAAAAAAGGAAAGCAGACACAACTAAAAGTAAACACACCAAACCCTATGTAATTTTTTTTATAGAACTATACAATGTACATGGAGACAAACCTATTTTAGGAGAAATAGGGTTTTTGGAACTATCCATGTACTGGCAGTTTCAAAAATTCACCTGCAAGTGACTACAAGAAGTAAGAATCCTCCCCATGACTGTTTGCAATTAAGTAAGGGCCAATCCACAGGGGATCAAACTTCCCATGTTTTCCTTTATCTTCTAGTATGGCATTCCACATCAATATCTTACATCCTATCTCAAATTTCCTTAGCACAACTCATTTATCATGCAAACATTTAGCTTCAAGTTGCATTTTCTCATTCTTCTTATGAGCTTCTCTCCTGAACTCATCAAGCTCAACCAATTCATTCATCTTGTTCTGCATCTCACCACAAATGTCAGTATCATATTCCTATACAAACTTATACATTTTCATCAAATTATTGTGTGGGATACTGGCCTCCACTCCATACACCAAGTTGAAAGGAGAATTCCCAATATCTTTCTTGACTGTGGTTCTATCTTCCCACAATGCTAATTGCAACTTTGAATCCCAAGCCTTCTTGTTCTTCTTAAGAACTCATTTAATGATCTTAATAAGGATTTTATTATTGGATTCATCCTGCCCATTTCCCTGGGCGTGATATAGAGATCAATATGATACATTTATACCATGATCGTTACAAAAGTCCCTGAATTCTTTGGACCTAAAGCACATAGCATTGTCTTTGAGAATTGTTTCAAGAACACAAAATCCACTTAAAATGTTCTTCATTAAGAAATCAATGACTACTTTGCTAGTGGCTTTCTTGGTGGGGATGGCCTCAACCCACTTTGCGAAGTAGTTAGTAGCTACCAAGATCCAAGCATGTCCTCCACTGGACTTCACTGCAATCTCTCCAATAAAATCAATACCCCACTATTGGAAGGGGGTTGGCACTGAGATTGGTCTAAATGGTAAATTAACTGATAATTTTAGTTTTCCTGTGAATTTCTGATAGGAATCACACTTTTGCACAAGGTGGTGTGCATCCTTGAATATTGTAGGCCACCAAAATCTAAGCCTCAATACCTTGTTTACTGTTCTCTTGGCTATATAGTAACCTTCACACACTGATTTATGCATTTCAATCAGAAGATCATTTGCTTGGTCACCATCAACACATCTGAGGAGCACGCCCTTTGGGATTCTCCACCATAGTTCACCATCAATGATAACATACCTGATTGTATGTAACTTCAGGGTTCTTCTTTAATTCTTAGGCATGCCATCCAAACATTTTATGGTCTCCAAGTATTCAACTATCCTTCAGTACCAGCCACATGTTTGCATATCACAAATGGGAGAGACATTCTCCAACTCCACTCCATTGATTTGGTTAGCTTCCAGGTTAGATTTAAGCTTAGCTAGGATTTGGTCACTTACTAGCTTTGTAATCTGAATGTCTATGTTAAATTCTTGAATCCTATTTATCCACGTACATCTTCTACCCATGGTTTCCTGTTGAATAAATGTTTCCTTGACTGTTGTGCTTGAGACATAAGCCACCGCCGTTGCACTAGTCAAATATGTCTTGAAATTCTTGATAGCCCTAACTAAATAAAAACCCTGCTTCTTAGTGGTATCATATTTTAGCTCAGCTGCTTGCAGAGATTTACTAAAGAAGGCGATTGGTTGTTCATAACCCTCATCATTTTTCTGCAAAAAGACTCTAGCTATAGTGTGAAAAGAAGAAAATGTAAATAATTGGAAAGGCTTGGCATAGTTGGGAATTTTCAAAATAGGTGAAGATTTGATAACATCTTTAATAGTTTGAAAATCTTTAAGAGGCTCTTCTAACCATACCACCTTTTCTCCATTCTTGAGAATCTTTGAGATATGTCTAACTATTTCTGCAAAATTAGTGACAAACCTCCTTAGAAAATTTATCTTCCCAAAGAAAGAATGAATTCCTTTGACATTCCTTGGTGGCGTAATTTTGTCTATATCCACCACTCTTTCAGGATCAATTCTTATTCCTTCCTTTGAGACAATATGCCCCAACAACTTTCCCTCTATGACTCCAAAATCACATTTCTTGGCATTCAGTGAGATGCCATACTCCAGAGCTCTAACAAATATTTTCTCAAGGTGTGAGCAGTGATCCTCCTCTTTCATACTATGGTCAATAAGATCATCCTGGTAAATTGCAAGGAACAAATCTATAAAATTGACAAAATCCATGTCCATAGCCCTCTGGAAAGTGGCACCAACATTTATCAAACCAAATGACATCCTAACATAAACATAAGTCCCCCATGGGGTTGTAAAGGTTGTTTTGTATTTCTTTGATACCCTGACCATGACCTGGTTGTAGCCAAAGAATCCATCCATCATAGAAAGTATCTCACAACCAGTCACTTTCTGTAGCATTGCTTCCATATTAGGTAACAGGTAATTATCTTTCAAGGATGCTACATTGAGGTTCCTAAAGTCTACACACAGTCTTAAGTCACCATTCTTCTTTCTGATGGGAACTAGGTTAGACACCCATAAGGAGTGTCTTATAAGTTTGATAATTCCTGCATCACTTAATTTGGTGAGATCCTCTTGCATTTTGGGGCTTAAGGTAGGATTAATAGGCCTTTTGTCTCTACCTAAATGGTTTTGTGTCAAGCTTTAGTGGAATGTCATGCTGAAATAGCTCCTCTTTGTAGGCTTGCAAATCATCATAAGATCATGCGAACACATGTCTATACTTCCGTAACAATGCAATCAACATAGTCCTCACATGTGGTTTCATTTTTTCTGCTATATATACCTTCTTAAGAGCATTTTCTATTCCCAAATTGATTTCCTCTAGGTCCTCTTTATGTGCACTCGATTGATTAACATTGGATATATCTAGGCCATCAAAAACCATCTCAAGTGCAAGTAAATCTTTAGGAATTTTATTGGTCTTAAGTTGGATTACCTCATTACCAAATAATGTCTCCTTTCCATCCACTTCTACCACATGTGAGCTGAAATCAATCTTTCAGTTCTCATATCTATCCACACAATGCAATAATCTCAATATGTCATTGTCATCATCGAACACCTACCAATTGTAGATGTTATTAGGTACTACTGGTCTTGTTTGTACCTCAATTCTTGATACACCATCAAAATTTACATCATCGTACTTCACTACAATATTAGCCAACAAATCTTCTTTGAGGTTCTATCCTCTTTCTATCATATTTCCTAGGGAATTATCTTTTCAATTTGTTTTTCATTCTTCTTAATAGTGGTTTTCATCTCTTTAGCTTTCAGTTCATGATGTGCAAGTTCAACATTAGCCTTATCTTTACTACCATTCTTAGCCCAAATTCTTATTTCTTTTGAATCATTATTCTTGGTTTCTTCATTCTTGTTCTTTGCATCAGCTCCTTTACCATCTGCATTGCCTTCTTTTACAAATAGACCTCTAGGATGGCCTTGATTTCCACTCACCACTCTAATCCTCAAGTGGATATTTACTTTGTGTTTGAGATCTTGCAGCTAAGGTAGTTGTATATCTCTCTATCTCCTCATTTGAAGGTTTTCTCAGAGAAAGGCTTGGTGCCTCAAGATTGTACGTGGTATAATCATCTTCCCTTTCCTCATATGAAAGTACCTATTGATGGTATACACTTGCTTGCCACCTCTATGTATCTACATCTTTTGTGTCAACATCATCACTAAAAGAATAACCACCATATTCCAAATGTGACCTACTCATGAACATATTTTCTAACTCATCTGGATTGCGAGGTGAATATGATTCTCCTTGATCTTGTTGGTTTTCTTACATAGACCTAGCTACAACACACTATTGTGGTGGATGGGGCATCTCACATGCCTTGTACCAAGTTAAATCCTCAACCACATTTGTTGTATTCTTATGTAGAGGATTAGGTGTAGCTTGGTAATTCTTTTGATTATTTTGAATTGGATTTCCATTATTCCAATTGGTATGATAGGGGAAATCTTGAAGTCTAGGAGGCCTATCATTTCTTTGAAATTGAGGTTTATCACTTTTTGCTTGCTTTTGTAATAGAATGAGAACTTGATTTAGCTTCTCATTAGGAGCCATAGTCCTGTTGTATTTCTCATTTTTGGATTTAGGATTCTTTAGAAGCTTAGGATCATCTCTCCTTCCTACTTTACCAAAATACCTCCTATTGTTCTCAATATTCACAACAATTTTATATGCTTCAGGAAAATTTCATGGATTCTTGTCCCTGAGTAGGTAACACATCTTAGAATCATAAGCATTGTAGTATGTTACCAAACATGCATCAAGGTTATGTCTCAAATAAGTGGGTACTCTGTTCATAGAATTCTGAAATATTTTGTTGAATTCAACAATAGATTCATTATGCCCTTTTGGTGATGTTACTGAAATCATTCAATCTAAATATGGGATCAGTCTAGTCCCCATATTCATCCCTAAAGGCTTGATACAATGATTCCTTTGAGTCAATACTTCCATAAGGTGATCCTCTATACAAATCCCTTCCATCCTTAGTCAAGGATTGCATAAAATACTTCATTTCTACATCATCTTCCCATAATTTGAAATCCTCAAAAAAACTATGGAAGGCTTTCAGATGATCTTCTCCACTAAGATCATTGTTTCCAGTAAATTTAGGGAGATGCTTCCTAGCATTGTTTAGGACAGGATTTGGGTAACCAAGGATGTTATCAAAACATAATTTCCTATACCGGTCATTATGAGGTGACCCTTCGGGACACCTATCCCTACGATTATCCTTTTTTTCATTACTTTTCTTATTATCCATTCGACTATGCTCCTTACCTTTCTCATTTACTTTACTACCATCATTCTTATTCCTACCTTCTTCCTCATCATCAAAATAAGAACTATTGCTTCTATTTCCACCTCCTCCACCTCCTTTATTACCACAAACCCCTCCACTAGGAGTATGTCTCCCAGGCTTATTTTCATGAGATCCACTATCACTCTTCCTAGAGCTTGAAGGTTCTGGGGTTGGGATTGACATTTTGAGGAAAGAAATTCTTCTAGAAATTTTTTCATTATTTGCCTATATCTCCGCCCTCCTCAATTCTTCTTAAAATTTCTCACCCTTCAACTACAACTTCAAGATGTCAGGATCTAAATGTGCATCAGATGGATTGGGATTGACTTCAGGATTAATAATAGGTTTCTTGGCTAATGAGGGAAGGGTATTTGTGTGGGTATTGGTATCAAGAACATTAGAGGCATTTTTCCTGGAATAGTCAGCAATCCTTTTCCCATGATCTATGAAGGATTTTTTCTTAGTGGGGTCAGAAGTTTTAGTAGTAGCAATGGTCGATGTGTAGGTGCTAGCAGCAAAAGTTCCCATAAGGATGGTGATTTTTGGAATTTTAGGGACAATTCGGGTAGCTACTTTAGTAGCTTTCTCCTTAGCAATCTTTTCTCGAGTAGCCTTTTCTTGGGATATGTTTTCTTGAGGAACCTTTTCAATAGCTCTTTGTTTAGTATATTATTCTCTCATTTTCTCTACTCTTTCTTTCTTCTTGTCCCTTTCAAGCTACTTAGCCTTAATTCTATCTTCTCTTTCTTTTAGAGCTTGGGACTTCTTTTTCTCTGATTGTTCATCCAACCATTCAACCTCTTCATCCAAGGATTGTATATAGTTTTTGACATCTTCCTCATCTTTGAGGAAATCCCCATACTCACTCTGAGCTGGAGTATGCAATGTTTGATCCAATACATCTTCCCCAAGGAAAGTATGTTATGGTGACTAGTTTTTTCTCCTCTAGGGTTAAAATTTTCCCCATGAAATACATATATCATCCCAAGTGTTGGTTGGTCTGGGAGCACTTTACTCTTACCCTAGAATTCCCATTTGTCTTCTTCTCTAGTAATTATGAGATTAGCAAATACTTGTTTAATAGGGAAACTACCTTTTCCTCCCTCAATTTCCCCACTATTACTTGAATCTCTAGAAGTATTTACACTAATTACTTCATTATTGAAAGTGGGAGATGATCCAAGAAGAGAATCGAGGGACTTACCAGATTTTGCAACTTTCTTCTTCTATAGAGGTTGTTTATCATTTGCAGGCTCATATTTTTCCTTCTATTTAGGATTTTTCTTCAATTGACTTTTGGTTTTCCTCATGATGTTTGTCAAGCTATCAAATTTCTCCTTATTAGGTTTTTTATGAGATGTTGTTGTTGTACTAGCATGAGAAAATTTAGAGTCGCCACCTAGGATACTAGGAAATATGATTTGACTGTATCTAGACTTGTTATTTATAACTTTAGAGATAATTTTGAACATAACTCGACATAAGGTGACAAAACTAACCAAAATTTGATGCATGAATAGAAAATGGCATATATAACTCCTAAGAGTGAATGGAAACCTAGTTCAATAAATTATGATAAAGACTTGACTCTGACTATACCAGATCTGTACTAGAGACACTAAATTTTGTGAAAGCTCCCCAGTAGAGTCGCCATTATGTTGGTTAATTTTAATGAACCAAATAGGCCTTAGCAAGTACCTATGAGTTTTTGAAACTCAATTGTCAAATACATTCCAAATGAGTGGCCAACAAATGAGACAAAACGTATACTATTTTATCTCCTACTCTTCGGGTTCTATCAGACCCGGGAGGGTATTCCCACAATGTGAACTAGATAACTCATTTCAACAA
>VDFB02315926.1:0-31629 GCA_007258455.2 Sequoia sempervirens
TAATAAAATTTTACCCCTCCTTTATGTTAAAATATTGTAAATCAATAGTTGAAACTAAAGATTGGAAATATAGCCCTAAAGCAACTAATAATTATGATATACTATTGGTGAATTAATACAAATTTCTACTATAATTTATAAAATTTAGGCGAATCTGATCTAATCATGTATTGAATATTATGGCTAATTTTTGAGTTTATTTTTTTAATAAAATAAATTCTTTGACAATTAAAATAAGACTATAATAAAATTTTGTAAAAATGTGGCAATTCAAGTCACGTTATAGCTTGAACTATTAGCCAATTTTGGATAAATTTTAATTATTAGCCAATTGATGAATATTATCCATTAAAAAAATCACTGAACCCAATTAATTTACAAAAAACCTAAGTTAATTTCTTGTATAAATAGGTAATTTTCATTTGTGTTGGACTTAATCCAATTAAATTTTGTAGATATACCTCTCTACCACCCACTTCTTAAAAAATATTATATTATCTTTTATTCAATAAATTAAAATAACAAATATTCATCAATTTTTTTTATATAAATATTAAAAAACTGAATAATTTTGATCTATGATGAAGTTGAATAGTCTATTAATTTTTTTTCTAAAAGCATCCTTATTGTTTGAATTCCAATACTCTAAAACAGAGACCAAAATTCTATCATGTACAAATTTCTTATAAATTTTTGCACTTTGATAGACAAATTTTTAAACATTTCCAATTTGAAAGAAACACATCATGAGTTGAGTAAATGGACTCCCCATCTTATGCACTAGCAACAAATTGAATGATGAATTCATAGGACAATGATGTTAGCAAACAATTATTATTTTTTAACTCTGAGGGATTGGTACATCTGTAACCTTACAAGCCATTTGTTTGCAACTCTTCATAAGCCATGGGAATTAGTACATCTGTAACCTTAGAAGCCATTTCAAAGAAAGATAGACAGAGACGTCAAAGTATTATTTTCTATTGGGCAGAGACAGGAATCCAAGCTGTGAAATGCATTAAATAGATTTTGTGTTGTATAAAGCAACATTGTGGGGACCTTTTATCTTTTAATCTGAATCAACCAAATTCAATACATCCTAATCACACTTCTCATCTCAAATCCTTTGTAATTTTGGTAGGGTCATAGTTTGAGCAGGGCCGAGGTTGGGGTTTGTCGTTTTTGATAATGCCTCTTTGGGCTGTGTTTTCAGTCATGTCTGATATGAGTAAACTTCTGGGCAATCCAATAAAAATAGTTTTACTTATTTACGAAGTGACAAGTAATGTTAGGGTGGCCACAAATTAGATCTGCAAGAAGTATCTTCAATTTGTTTATTATGCTTTTATATTCAGTTTATTTGTAATTTGTTTATTCAATCATGCACTTGATGATAACACATCGCTGTTGGTCTGCTTATTCAATAATTTTTGAAAAGTTTTTTCTTTCCAATTGAAATAGCCTCTGGAATATGTGGTGTGAAACCATTTCCAAATCAAATCATTATATTAAAATAGGATATTTTTAAAAGTTATGAGTCATTAAAACATTAAATTTTTATATAGATTATTTTAATGAAGATTTTAGTTAAAGGTATTATGTTTTAATAGTTATTTCAAGATGTCTATTTTGTATGTATGATTCATTAATATCAATGAATATAAAAGAATTATACTTTGAAACTAAATGAAATGATAGGTAGCTTTCGAATGGATGGAAAATCACTTCTAAATTGAGTCACTAATTTAAAAAAAAGATTGACAAGTATTAATTCTAGTAAACATTATAGAAGTAACTATTAAGGTCTAAAATTATCATATTTAGGAACTAGCAAAAATCATCACATTTAAACTTTACTTGAACTATCTTTATCAAGTAGAAACAACAATAAATGTTCTAGCTAGATGGCCATTATTATGAGACCCTTTGTCCCAAACCTATGCGAGTAGTTCATCAACATCAATAAGATCTAACATGTACCAATGCTCTCTTCTCTTCTACACTTTCTTCTCCTTCTATAGTAAGCTAAGTGAGAAATGGTGAGGGTAAGGTTAAAAATGTATTATGTCAAGGGCTAAGCTATATGATAATAAACCTTAAATTTATGAAAAGCATTCTTAGGTGCATTCAACCCTTCCCCATACACCTTCATTAATCAACAACTTTATCTAGATCATCTTTAGGAATCACCATGAAATCTAAGGTATGAAGAAAATATTTTTCCTCTAGATCTCATTTTCTACTTCAAATTTAAAAAGAAAATAATATAGAAAAATAGATTTAACTATATCTGTCTATTTGTAAAAAATAGAATGTGATTTCTTATTTTGATTGTAAGATATCAATTATTTTCTAAAACTCACATGTCAATTTTTTTTGAGAAATTTGAATCACACATGATCAATTTCAATTATCAATCTCCCTTGATACTAATACAAATATTTAATGTGACCACTTTTAGAAAAGCTCCCATATTTAGACTCCTTCCAATGAATTTAAAATGACTTTTTTTTAAGACAAATGTAAGACACACAACCCTCTACAAGATTTTTTTTGTAAGTTTTAAAATCAACAAAAAAATTATTTTATGTTGCCTTGAAAAGAGCTTTGATACTAGATGTTAAGAATCTTATAAAAAATAATAGAAATAAAATATATTTAGAAATAATCAAACCCTTAAGGTAGGGCAACACCATACAATAGACACTTTGAGGGGACAATCGTCCTATGACACTTCAACAAGCAAAACTCCTATAGATCATAAAATCCAATCATAATATTTGAGATTGATGCTTTACATTTGGTCATCCCTTGAAACATATAGAGTTTTGCTACATACAACTAATATTATCACATGCATGTGAAATACATACCTTCTCTAATAACTAGTGGAATAACTTGCAAATCATATGCATCCTAATACTTTATTTATTACTATAGTATAATAAATAAATTATTAGGATGCATATCTTTGTAATTCATCCCACTAGAATTCTGCTAGAGACAACTACTATTATCACATGCATGTGAAATAAATGCTTCTATTCTAATAACTAGTAGGATGAGTTGCAAAGAATATGCACCCTAATATTTTATTTATTACTATAGTATAATGCACCATATTTCTTTATTCATTACTATAATATAATAAATAAAATATTAGGATCCACATACTTTGTCAGTCATCATACGAGTTATTAGAATAAAAGTATTTATTCCACATAAATGAGGTAATAGTAGTTGTCTTTAACAAGACTTTATATATTATAATAGCTTAAGCAAATGTAAATCACTAATCTTGAATATTGTAGTTAGAATTTATGATCTATAAGAAGTTTGTGGTATTAAGAGTTTTGTCTCCTTGAATTGGCTATATATAGTGTTTCCCTACCTTAAGCGTCTGACATTTTTTATATATTGTACATTTCTACTTTTTTTTCTTCTAATTTTATGAATGCATACAAAATAATAAGTTTATTATTTCTATAAACCCTACCAATGGGTATAAGTTTATCAATATTGATTTTAGCAAGGAAATTATAGGTCCAAGTAATAAAAAATCAAAGATAGTAACATAGAGGGTATGAATGTAAAATTATTTTGAATTCTTAAAGCTCTCCATGGATAACTATGTTTTGCATTCAAATTTTTATGCTTTAGATATGGATTGGTTAGATATTCTTCTTGGATATCTTTGACTAGAATCTTTGGGAACGATAAACATGGATGTACAAAAGAAGTGTATGAAGCTTTGATATAGAAAGAAGGAAATCACATTGTAGGATATTTCAAATCATGGAGACTAAAGCAATGATAAGGTGGAGCAATTTCACAACTCTATTGAAGAGAAAATAGATAAATTTGAGAAAAAGAAAAAAAATTCCCTTTAAGAGTGACTAAAAATAGTGGCAACAAAAGAAATAAGTGCTCTTAATAGGCATCCACATCATTGCAGGAGGAAACACTCTTGGAGGAAATCATTATGGGGGCAAGGTACTACATGTAATCAATATAATAATCACTATAAATATACAAAGAACTAAAGGAGCAATTCCAATCACCATTTGAATCATAGAAGCAATGGAAACTTAGAGTAACACAAGAGGAATTCTCATGGTAGTGCATTGAATCAATATGGTTATGGATTGAGAATGGGATTTAGGTACCATCAAGCACAACCCATAGTGAAGATCATATATTTATGGTTAGATGATAGGGAATGAAATCATATTGGTATCAAGTTGTTAATAGTTTAATTTTTGGATTCTTCATGCATTTTGAGGGAAAAACATGTCTAAGAGGGATTTATTGTAATGTACTTAGGGATATACCATTATAATTTAATACATAAACTATTAGGGTATACACACTTTTAATCCATCCCACTAGTTATTAGAATAATAATATTTATTTCACATGCATGGGATAATAGTAGTTGTCTTTAGGAAGACTATATATTGTGAGGGCTAGCCAAATGTAAGATACCAATCTTGAATATTGTAATTAGATTTTATGCTCTATAATAGGTTTGTCCCCTTGAAGTGAAATAGGAGGAGTGCCCCTTTAAAGTGGCTATTATATAGTTTTTCCCTACCTCAAGGGATTGTTTTATTTTCTAAATACATTAGAGTATTTTTATTATTGGATTGTGAGATATCTCTTTTATTATTAGGTTATTTCTATATTTGTATGTAGGTTCTTAACTAATACCCTCTCATGTGGACCATAACTCCTTCCAAAAATATTTTTTATTTCCTTTCTTGATATAGTCATTGACTTAGGTGCTTTGATGATTGACTACATAATCCTTTTAATCCATATCTTCCTCTATTTGATGTAATTTTTTGTGTTGTATCAATGGATCCTTCTAAAAGGATATATAATTACTTTCTACCACCTATCATAATTTGTTTAGTATAATTGTTTTGCACCATCTTATAAATTCCATATCACAAATCCCCATGGAAGTTCTTAGATTATAATTCTAGTTCCATCTAGATTGTCTAGGTGCTTTAGTTATTAAAAAATAATTTATAGTATCTTTTCTTCATAAATTCTCCATAGTAATTCAATTCCAAGAGCTTTATTCACATCTTTATAATATTTAATGTGCAAATTTCCCATGTTTATCAATAAATAGAATTGATCTCAACGTACCAAAGCGATTTTTTCCTCTTTGGTCTCACTCCACAACAAATGGTGTTAAAGATAATTGTGATTGATTTCACTATCAAACTTAGAATAATGAAAAATGACATCATATAAATTATTATTTTTATTTCTTCATAGTTACCCACTTGCCTTTCCATGCAAAGAGTTCTCTTCGAAAATTTTCACTACACATTTTTAGATTGTTTCAAAGGCTTATCCTAAGTCGGGATTTGGGTAGGTCTCCTATTAAAATCCAAAGACCTATCACATATAAAATATTAGGTTATGGTTTAAATTTCATAATTTTCTACATTTATTTTTTCCTCGCCATACTTCCATACATATCCATAATTCTCATGATTTGTCTAGCTTCATCCATTAATGAGATTCCCAAGAGAATTCTATTATCCATAAACACCAAATGGGACATATCTTTCAAAATAGATGAGACTTAAATTCCATATATATTTTGTTGTTTTACTCTATTTTATTTCTCTTCCTAGGGATTTTTCCACTATAATGAACATATATTTAAAGATTAGATCTCCTCGCCTCAAGTATCTATTTTATTTAGACACCTAATTGCAACATCATTGATTAAGATTAACAAGGATGGAGATAAGGTGTTATTATTATCTCCCTTAAATATTTTTGAGAACTTGGACTTATCCAAATCTTTCTCTAAAAACTACTAATTTACTCTATCATATGCTTTGTTCATGTTTAGCTTAGTGATCATGCCTTCTCTCTTCCTATGTTTTAGGGAAGAAAGACTTCAAAAACTATTATTATCTCACCCAAGATATATTTTTCTTTTACAAATATCCCTGCTTTAATAACAACAATATCCTTTCGATGTACCATTTCAATATTAAGGCAAGTACCTTGGTGTTACAAAGGATAGTGGGATGATGAATAAAATTATTATTCATCTTTCTTCTTTGGGATCAAGGAAAAAAAGTTGGGATTCCATTCTTTCAAAATTATTTTTTCCTTTACTAGTTTTCTACCACTTTAGACACACTTTCCCCTTCTATGTCTTTTTTTTTAAACTTGTATGGAAGTGATTTGGTCATAGAGATTTGTTTCACCCAAAGCAAAGACAACTATTTTACTTCCTTTTATGGTGAGATTCATTATGCTTGCCTTTACGACTGTCTTTGCATGGGTAAGAGTCCTTTCCACTTTGACTTAATCAAAAAAAATTTACTTCCTCTTTTGAGATGGGTTTCTATAAGAGTTGGCTATGGAGATAACCTGTCAAGATCTATAGGAAAAATATAAAGTACAAAGAGAGAAGATCAATATGACAAAAATAAATTATATTACTATCAACAATGCAAGGGTGATCCCACAATACTGGTTTACAATTTTTGGCCAAACTGGACATTGATCTAATTTTTTTTAACTAAATCTTCACTTTCGGGCACCTATAGCAACTAAACCATGAGGAATTTGAAGATAATGCAAACTAGTGATTTGTGTCATTTTTTTTGTAGATTCTAAATTATTTTTTTTCAAAATTTTTGAAATCAGATTGTACTTATTTTTCCATCTCCTTTGAAAACTAGTTTTTAACAGTAAACACCATTTTTAAAGAGTGATGTTACTAGCTAACACAACTTTTTTTCCTATGAAGGATAAAATTCTATTTTTTTCAAGTTTAGTTTGTAACTGTGATATCTAGTGCATGGTATTGGTTTCATAGCATTTCATTGAATATTTTTTTCTTAATTAAGTTTCAAAGTCAAACTATTTACAATTTAGACATGATTTACTAGTTAAAATATAACTTTTTGTATGTATCAAAATTCATTTTTTATTTTTGTTGGATCAGGACATCAATATCTAATGCATTGATATTTTTCAATTTTGTTTTTGATAATCTACTATTTTTCATATGTAGAACAAAGAGCTTGATTTTCGGTGAAAAACCTACATTCACAACAAATAAAAAATAAATATAATAATAAAATTAAATTTATTTAAAATTATACTTTTTGGGAAGCTTATAATAAGGACTACATACCTACACAAAATAAATTTTAAATGAATTCATTTGATCCCCCAAAAGGTAAATCAAAAGTGGTTTTTTATCAACATTTTGATAGGTGTAAAGGAGACTCTGTTATAGGTATGGTTTAAAACTAGCGGGGTTCTATCCAAGGGGGTTTGATCTAAGGTGGTTTGATCAAACCCTCTTTAATTAGAATCCTTTAAATGAAACTTTTCAAGGCTTAAATCATTATATTTTCTAAAAATATGTAATTTCAACAAAAAACAGGATCTCTCAAAAATTGTAAACCAGTATTGTGGCATCACTTGCAAATATGATTCAATATACAATGTATGAGAGCCCCTTGATTATATAGCCAAGGTGAGACATAAGATGTCATAAGATTATGACAAGTTTCTTAATCTTATGATATGAGACACTTTATCATAACTACCTAGGAAAAGTATTAAATGACATGATAAGATTACATGACAACTAAGACTTCTAGAAATATTCCTAGGACGTAAGTAAACTTAACATGTGAATAAGACCTATGAGGTGAACTAGTTAGAAAAGAAACCTTATTCACACTAACACTTCCCTTTAAGTGCATCCTAGGGAAGAGGAAACTAATGCAAATGATGCAAAGATGAAGATGGGTCCTAGCTATGAGGCCATGTTAGGAACCCATGTACAAATGCAAATTCTCACAAATAGAGAAAAGGAGAAAACTCAGTGGGACAAGACTCCTCCCCAAAAGAGAGATAAGATACAAAAAGCTCTCAATGAAGAATGAGAAGGAAAAAACCCCATTCACTCCCCTCCATCCATCCCACTCCCCAATTCACTCAATCAAAGAACCCCCCAAAATATATGATCTTGGCACTTTATGATTAGTGTGGTTATAGGCACCACTTGCCAAAAACAATGAAGTGGTCTTGATCTTGGTACATGCAAATGCCAAATTTGGCCACAAAATCAAGTATTAATTTTTAGTCCAAAATGAGATCAATATGATCATACCACTGAAAAGTACATAAAAAATTCACTTTTAAAAAAAACTACACCTAAAAATGTTATTGTAGGAGCAAGAATGGAGCCCCTGAAGTTCCCAAAATGAGAACGATGTAGCAATGCTTGTAGAATCTGCAATTTCTGGAAAATCCAGATACCAAAATCAAAAACCATCTACATCACTGCGAAGAGCACAAAATTTTGCCCCAAATAAAGAAAATTGCTCGCAAAAAGGTCCTAATCTCAAGTTATGTGAGTTTGAAAATCACCCTTCAAAATTCAAATTCAAATGGAGAGCCCTGCTGATGTAGCATGACATCAACATAGAATATGTTGCAAATATTCTTTGTTCACTAGCTTAAATTTGACAACTATATGACCGTCGTAGGTCGACCTAACTCCCGATCAAAATACTCTTGAAGGTCGGTATATTCCTTTTCTGGTGACAAAATTTACGAGAATATTCCTATTATGACACCTAAGAATCTTTGTTGAAATCTTCTTCAACAATCACCGAATATGATTTTTAATTGCTAGGTTTTAATTTATTCATACTGATTTTTAAGTTTGTTGACCAATTGTAGAGGTGGGGGTTGCGAGTGTGGAAGGGCTTCCTGCCCATGCCACATGGTGTGATAGGAGCGCCCATGTATTGGCCTAGTCGGCAGTATGAGTCTATAGACTTTATAATTTTTTTTTATTATTTATATAAATTTTTCGAAATTTTTTCAATCGATCAATTTAATTTTTCTAAGACAAAATTAAAAAAATATCAACCAATTTAAATTTTATTTTTTGCAATTGCACCATTGATTGAGTTGCTCATGCAAACAACTGTGCAATTGTATAAATGGATGATCTAAGGGTGATTTTTTTCTAAGGGCTCTAGGTGAATTGCTTTGATTTTGACAAATTGATAGTCAATTTTAGGGTTTTAGGGCCTTCTGGACACAATGGTAGGGTCAAATTTGACCCAAAATGCTCCAAAATTGTAGCTACCTTTCAAATTTGGCAACCACTCTCCACTTCATACCCTCATAGATTTGACCTCATATATTTTATTTGGACAAAACAAAAGGAAAAACCAACTTTCTCAAACACCTTCAGCTCAATACTAAACTCCAATTTGAACCTGCAATACAAAGCCACAAAGAGGAACCCCCCAAAATCTTCTATTTCTATCAAGTTTTACTGATTCTCCAAATCATCATACAGTGCAAGAGAAAGCATACTCAACCTTTCAAGATTTACCAAGATCTCTCAAAAAATGACTAACCAAAGGCACCCAACTTGCTCTAATACCATGTAAGAGTTGGCTATGGAGATAACCTACCAAGATCTAGAGGCCAAATGGAAAGCACAGAGAGAGAAGATCAATATGACAAGAATAAATTGTATTCCTATCAAAAAATCAAATATGGTTCAATATACAATGAATAAGAGACCCTTGGTTATATAGACAAGGTGAGACATAAGATGTCATAAGATTATGACAAGTGTCTTAATCTTATGATAATGGGACAATTTATCATAACTATCTAGGAAAAAGTATTAAATGATATGATAAGATCATATAACAACTAAGACTTCTAGAAAGATTCTTAGGACCTAAGTAAACTTAACATGTGAATAGGACCTACTAGGTGAACTAGTTAGATAGAAAACCTTATTCACACCAAGTTTCATTATCTACACCAAAAATTATTGTTGGAATATTTTGGAATAAAATTTCTTGCACTTTTGATATATTCTCTATTGTCTTCTTTTAAGAAAGATTAAAAAATATTTGATTGCTTATTTTTTTATATCTCCAAGTTCTTAGATATATACACCTAGAGGAAGTATACTTTCTCAGTTCAATTGTTGTTTTTTCTAACCATTATTGAGATGTTAAATAATTTTGCATTTTTATCATATTCTTTTAGTCACTTGAATCTTATTTTTTTCCCCTAGAAGGCTGCTTCCATTCATAGAATTACCTGTAAATATGTCAGCACCTTTTTCATTCTTCCTACAACTTCCTTATTAATACCTAAATTAACACTTTATTGTTATATATATGCAAGTTTTCTATGATAAAAATATAGACTTTCTTTGAAAGAGATTTCCAAACAACTTGTATCCATTCTCTTACTTCCTTTTACATTCTTCAACTTTATTGATAGAGTTAAACTTTTATATCCATTGATTTATATTTTCCACCACTTATGTAGATTCTCTTAAAAGGATGAATCTTGAAATTACATACTTCCATATTGAGGGGGATTCCTCTTGTTTTGGAAACATCATTTATTTCTAGTGAGTTTGACTAAAGATAGGAACTTGCAAACATTGATATTTCATATTGAAAATTTTTAATTCCTATGCCTCATTTTGATCTTATCAAAACATTGCCCAAGCTTTGCACATAGTCTCCTTATTTGCTATTGTACCAAATATAACTTCTTTTGGTTCAACATCAATTAGTACTTAATTTGAATAATTTTTTTTTTAATGAATTCAACTTATTGAAATTTTTGACAAAACCATCTTTTTTCTCAAAAGAATTTAAGATTGTATTAAAATCACCTTCTATCAAATAGTTCCAAGCATACATATCTTTGAATTTCTATGTTTTCCCTATAGTTTCTCTTGTTCTCCTCTAATCTGGTACATGCACATTTGAAAGAGTATGTTCCATACTTTCTTTTAGATCCTTAAACTTGCCATTGATAAATGGCGAGCATGATACAATGGCACATCTTTACACATTTGTTGGTTCCAAAGTACTACTTGGCCACTTGCATATTCTCTACATGCTCCTAGCAATTCCTTCAAAGTGTTCTTTATTAGCTTTAGTTACTTGAAGTAATATTATGTCTATTTTTTTTTTCTCTATTAGGTGTTTAACTAGACAACATTTGTCAAGGGCATTTAATACTAACATTCTAGCTTAAAGTCTTATAAGTTGTTAAAGAATTTGTTGTCCATTTTCAAATTTGCTTGAGTTTATTTTTCAATATTTATTTTTATACTGAACTTAAGTTGATGTTTGTTCAATCCTTCGGTAGAGATCACAACTTGTTTTTGGGCTTGACGATGACTATATGATTATTAGAGGCACAATGTTGATAAACATGCATGATGTACCACTATAGTGCAGAGAAACAGAAAACAAAACACTATGTATATTGCTTTTGTACATAAAGTGTATTTAGCACTACATTTTCAAACTATCACAACTATGTTTGTGTTACTATCATTTTGTGTGCATCATTTTCTAATCTTCTAAAATGTTTGCCATGGTAGCATCTATTTTTGTTAAAAAGCTTGTACAAAAGTTTGTTGCATCATTCGTGTTAATATTAATTGTGTGGTATTTATATCTAATAATTGTCAGATATTTTTATTTAAGTGATTTATCTATATATTATGAGGGCCTCTGTTGAGGGAGGGACTCGGTGAAACACACATCATGTGGCAAACTGATGCAGGAGCATCAATCTGCCTTTCCCCATTTTTTATTTGCTCTTTTCATTTCTGTTTGGTGCTTTGCTTTAAATTTTGATTTGATGCCAAATTAACTCAGCCCACATATTTCCACGTTGGCAAGAAAGAAGCAGTCAGAAAGCATCGAACCGATTTTTGTGTGAGAGTGGCCAAGAATCAGAGAGGCGACGGTTTGTGGAGAAGAACTGATGGGCGATTTTCTAGTATCAAGTCTTGCCTGGCAAAAGAGGGAAGATCAATGGCTTTAGGAGGAGAGTGCCAAGAAAAAAGAACGATTCAGGTAACAAAAAAGAACAGACCCGATGGGATGAGAGTGTGAAGCGAGCCAAGAAATGGTTCTTGGTAAAAAAGTAAAGGAATGAATCCGCTTTAAAAGTTGCTCTCTATGGAAGAATGTATTGAGGACAGCTGTGTGTGGAAGCTCTTGAAGCCAATGGAGAAGAGATGGAGGCGTTTTTCCATTTGGGAAGCCGTTGTTCTAATGTTGCAGAATCGAATGGTTTGGTTTGTGTTTCTTGTCTTGTTGCTCAAGACAGTTCGGGTTGTTTTGATGTTATGTAAATTCCCATGTTTGAAGTAATGGAAATGTACAGCTTTTGTTTCTCCTTCACATTGCCTTGTAAGGGTTACTGTTTGAGTAAATAAAAGACGAGTCTTTTGCAAAGTATTAACCTGGCATATGGTGTTGTCGCCTTGAATAAATACCTCAGTTCCTTTGGTACTTTATTACTGTTTACTGTCAATTGTTTCTAGCCGAAATGAAGCAAGAAATTATGACCATTTGCTGCGTCTTTGTAGTACATTGAAAAAGCTATTGAATCAGTAATCTGAAGCTCTTATTGTTAATTGGTGGTTGATTTGTTGCTGTTACTAATCACCCATTGCAGTAGTTTGTCGGTGTTGAATTCAGAGAGCCATCATGTGGCATCAAGCATAGCTTAACTAGGCATGTATTGGGTGCTAAGGTGTAAGATGTCTGGGAAGTTGGAGTTCAATTCACCTAGCAACCTTGGGATTTTTGACTTGATAAGATTTTTGTGGGTTTTTATTATCAACATAACATTAGCATGGAGACATCAAAATAGATGTCAATAGTGTGAGATGGTAATGCAGTTGGTATATTAATATTCCATGTGGCAAACCTAACTGGAATCAGACAACCCAAATGAAAAATTACCAAAATTTGGAATAAAATTCCCAAAAAATGAGTTTAGTGGCTAGCACACATCTACAAAATATCGTTAAAGGATTCCACTATTGATTTCAAGAAAAATAAGAAAATGGATTCTCATGGAATGCTTGAATTTTAAAGTATTTTTTATCACAAAGGCTCCACTTGATGTTGCAATTAAGATTAAAATACACAAGGATGACAATGCTATTGATGGAGCTCTATTTGTAATTGAATTTCTTCATTTTCAAGGGTATTATCTATGAACAGATTAAAGGTGTTGTAATATGCTCCTCATTAGCACTTGTTGTGGCTAGCTTGTTTATGAATTAATTTGAAGAGAAAGATGTAAACTCTTATTTTTTTACCCAAGCAACTTGAAAAGCAAATGGATTAAAGGTGTTGTAATATGCTCCTCATTAACACTTGTTGTGGCTAGCTTGTTTATGAATTAATTTGAAGAGAAAGATGTAAACTCTTATTTTTTTACCCACGCAACTTGAAAATCAAATGGATTAAAGGCGTTGTAATATGCTCCTCATTAGCACTTGTTGTGGCTAGCTTGTTTATGAATTAATTTGAAGAGAAAGATGTAAACTCCTATTTTTTTCCCCAAGCAACTTGAGAAAGCAAATGGATTAAAGGTGTTGTAATATGCTCCTCATTAACACTTGTTGTGGCTAGCTTGTTTATGAATTAATTTGAAGAGAAAGATGTAAACTCTTATTTTTTTACCCACGCAACTTGAAAATCAAATGGATTAAAGGCGTTGTAATATGCTCCTCATTAGCACTTGTTGTGGCTAGCTTGTTTATGAATTAATTTGAAGAGAAAGATGTAAACTCCTATTTTTTTCCCCAAGCAACTTGAGAAAGCAAATGGATTGCTAGCTCATCTAGTTTATAGTAAATTGCCTCACTGTTCTTTTTTACAACTCACTTCACCACCCAACTAAAAAAATTAGGATATTTAAAGTATGGCAATGAGGGCTTTTCATATTTGTGATAAATATTTTAAATAGGAAATTGGACTTTGACCATGGTTTATTGAAGAAACAAGAACATGCAAATTTAAAGAACATTTAAACAAGCCAAAAGAAATCAAGAAAAGAAGTTTGTTTACAAAGACTCGATGATGGCCCTTAGTGGTTTTCGTTATATTGATGGCATTTCAATAATATCACTAAAATTTTGAAGAAAACAAGCATAAGGTAACCTTCTTACCACATAGAAAACTAAGGAATTCAATCAAACTCTTTAAGGATTATTTGGAGCCTAATAAAGATGTGTTTTTATAATTGATTATTTACATATGATCATGTACATTGAGGAAAAATCATTCCATCAATATGAGTTAAAGAACATGATGTAAATATAAAATGTAAATGAGTAATTAAGTCAACATTGATAGAACATTCCTTCAAAACTAAGCGTCATATTTTCCTTTAAATAAATAAGGTTCTATTTGAAATTGTTGATATACAAAAAAAAAATCCAGTAATTAACAAGAAAAAGCATATAATAATTTCAAGTCACTGGTTGTAACTAACTCAATGATGGTAACAAATAGTACTTTCTTTACTTTTGTTAAATTTATTTGTACAATTGTAGGTCCTAAAATGTGATCTGAAACATTCCTCAAGTTTGTCTCATAATCTTATGGATGATGAAAGTGTATGTTTAATAAATCTTAGATATATGAAAATGATTCTCATAAAGCCATTCTTTCGCAATAACAATTAACTTTATCTCATCACAACATATAATTAAATGAGGGGATTACAGGGTAGACATGTTTGTTTGATTTTAGATTTGATAAATTCATTGAATGTTAAGTCCTTATCTTGTAGGTGCAAGGATGATATTATTAACCTAAAAGCTCACCTTTTGTCTACTTGTAAAATAGTCAAATTCTTGAAAGACTTGCCTTAAATGCAAAATTCCCTCTATGCCGCAATGACAATAACAAAAGCCATGACACTTGCAATTAGTTGCTATGGAAGTGGGAAATAACAATTATATGGGTTATTGATCATTTCATTTAGGCCTGAATTCTCAACGTACATTATTAATTAATTGCCATGGAAATGGAAACTAATTAAAATGGGTTTTTCTTAGAGAAAAAAAATGGCACCCACTGCTATTGCTTCCACCATCACTTCTGTTGGACGTGTTTTTTCTCCTGGGCGATCTCTAAGCCTCCCTTCCAACACACTCCTACTACTCATTCTTTGTCGATTGGTGTGTATGGCACCCTCAATCCCTCGGTTTCTTTTGTGGGTGTTTCTTGGGGCCTACCTTCTCAGTCTGTGCAGGATTTTTCTAAAACTACCATCCCCCTTTTTGAGATTGTTGTCCTTGTTGCTCACAGCTACTCTTAGGTAGCCATGGCTCATGTTCACCTTCCCTAGTGCCCCCTCCCCTATGCCATGGCTCCTGTTCACCTTCCCTAGTGCCCCCTCCCCTATGCCAAACCAACCCTGGTGGTTGTCTATGGGGATGATGTTGCTAAGAATGAAGGTTTTTATGAGAGTCAAGGTTTGGTATGTCGTTTTTCCAATCTTTGGCCCTCTTCCCGACTTGCACAGGTGGGTTTTGGATTCTTGGAGGGCCTTAGTGGATGGCAAGATCAAGCTCTTCCCCTGTGCTAAAGGCTTCTATTGAGGATCAAGGCTCAATGCTAGACTGCCTATGGGCTTGGGGAGAGCACTCTCACTTGCTCAAACCCTAGACTTCTTCCTTCAATCTACTCACCAAACCACTCAATGTGAGTTCGATGTGGGTTAGGCTCCCGAATCTTCCTCTCCAATATTGGGAACTCTTGTTTTGAGACCATTAGTAACTCTATTGGTCAATTTTGGAAGGTTGATGATTCTACATCTTTTATGGGGCATTCCACCTTTTCTCGTATTTTGGTGGATCTTGATGTCTCCTTGCCTCTTCATGAGGAGGTAGTTCTGTTGGTTGGGAATCGACCCTTGTCACAACCAAAAGATTATGAGGGGCTTCCATTCAAGTGCTGCCTTTGCTTCGCTATTGGTCACTTGGCTTCGTCTTGTTCTCTTTATCGTCATTCTAGTTTGGCTACTTGGTGGAAGGATGCTAACGATGATGTCTTGACTATTTTGGCAATCTCTTTTGAGGATGTCCCTTCCTAGGCTTCTGATGAGCTTCTTGCTTTTGACTTGGTCTCGGTGGGTCTCGAGGGCCTTGTTGGCATTCCTCCTCCATTGGGCACTTCTCCTTCTCTTGCGGTTGCCCCACTCCGCCCTTGGTTTCTTTTGTGGATGGGGCTTGCCTTCCTCATTGCTCTCCTATTCCCCCCTTAGGTGTTGGTGATCTTCCCATGGGAGTGCCTCTTACCCCCCCTCATAGTGGGAGCCCAAACGATAGTATTGCTTGGACAATAGTTCGTAGAAAGCGTAAAGGTCTCTCCTCTACCTCTTCCTCTTCTCGTGACTTGTTGGACAAGTCTATTGTTCAGGGTCGAGACCCTTGATTCTCGTTTCTCTCTGGTTCTATGATCTGGTCAAAAGCATATATGATCTTTGTTTAGGTTTTTTAGTTTCTTAGTTGTCTCACCTCTTGTGAGCTCCTTTTGTTAGGCCTTTATGGTTGTTTTGTATTGGGTATGGATCCTTCTCGTTCTCATCTTAATCAAAACAATTAAAATGGGTTACTGATCATTTTTGTCAGGCTTGACTTCTCAACATACATTATGTTTTATGAAAGTGTGGGGGCATTCTTTAGCATAGCAACAAATCAAGGCATTTATGTCACTGATTGTAAGCAAAATATTTGTTCCCGATGATCTAATACCACAAGGATAATATGGGCCTATGTACTTCTAAGATTGAGTACATAGTTTGTTCTTTGTCTATATGAGTAGTGTTGGCATGACAATTCACACCTCTGGAGTATGAATTAGCCACAGATAGCTATGCATAGTGCATAATGATTACTCTTCAAATTAGGAGGGGAAGCTCCCTCTTGTGCTGATATGCGTGAAAAAGTAAAGTAATCTAATTCCTATCTTTTTGACTCAGCTAGAAGAGGCACAAGGTTAAGAAACCAAACACATTGCAGCTAAGGATTTTCTCTGGTTTTGTAGATCTTTAACTACAACCAGGCTAAACGCTAAACTATCCTATTTCCTCAAGAAATAGAGCATGAGGATTTAGGAGCAGGGAATTGGTTTTACGATAATCTTTAAGTCAAGATTTCCAAGGAGATGACGACACCTATCCGAGGTGTAGGTTGAAAGAAAGATTATTGGCACTACATCAAACGACAAGCTTCACTTCTAAATTCCTAAGGAGATGATGACACCTATCCGAAGTGTAGATATGAAGCGAGGCTTATTAAACACAACATGAAATAATAACCAGGACATTAGATTTGCATATCGAGACATGCATAACAATAAACGATCAAACCAACCATTATATTTAATCTAAGGTGAACAAGTACCATAATAATAACATTCAGGTAAGGCGGCTCAACTATTTATTATCACAATAAAAGTTCTTGAACATATACAAAATAGCAATACTACAGGTAAGGTTGCTCAGTATGTATGCTATCACATGCAAAAGTTAAATACAAATGAGCAAGAATGCTCTTATTTATAAACCTCAAAGGTGTAGGGAACCCTAAAATCACCTTGAGTTAACATGAGTCTTGCAAGCATGCAAGATTTATTGCTAAACCTAAATAAATGAAACTATACAGTTAACTAGAAAACTACCATCAGTTAACTAAAACAAGACTAAACTAAATGGACATGTGCAACATGCACGTCCTTATTGAACTAAATGAGAACTCCAACTATACATAGATGTTTCCAAAATAGACATGGCATGAAATGTGGAACGAGTTATCTCGAAAAGAAGCATCGAGTTAACTACTGTGTTTGATGTCTATCTTGAAAAGCTAGGACGTCCTGATTTGAAGTTCATTGGCCCTGATCTCGGGCAATTAACCCCTCCACGAGGTTGTTGACTGCATCACCATCTAGAGCACTAATACTCATTTGAAGCACTTTGTGTCTTCGCAACATCTCCTGACCGCCTGTGATTTGACTTTGCAACTCTCCTCTAGTCCTAGCCACCTCATCAGATAACACTGACATGACTGTAAGTTGATCCAACTTATAGCCAATGGAATCTCCACTAAAAATACCATGAATGAGCACCTACAACTCTGACTATGTGTCGATGAGCTCGATGTATTCACCATCCTCACGCTAATACTGGCAAGGGACTCATGACATGAAAGTTCTCACGAATTGGATAGCACTAGTCACCTGTTCTCTGCACTCGGCCAAATCTGAAACAATTGTATCCAGTATTTTTGCCTTGAAGATTAATTGTGTTCTCCAAGTAAAAATAGCTTCCTTATCTTCTTCGTCAATGACCGAGTCATATGTCGTCCTCAAGTGACAGATCATGATTTCATTCCTTGGCTTGTCAACCGCCAAGTCTCGCTCTTCATCCTGGATTTGAGTGCGAAATTTGTGGGCGTTGCACCTCAATTGGTACAATTCTGAAAGTGTGAAGCAACCCCTTGTGACAAACTCCTCCTCCCTGTCTTTCAGGCGCTTCTCGTATACAACCAGCTAATTTAGTTGATTCTGCTCTGGTGGTAACTCTAACATCTGAGGGAGCAAGGCGGTCACATTCTCAGTGTTGTGCATAAGGTTGGAGATATACTGGCGAAGCTGTTGGATTTCAGCCTTGAGGGCTGCTTTATCTTTTCCATCCTATATGACTCTCTCTTTTATGCCCTTCGTTGCAACCTAAAGGAGATCAAAGTCGCCTTGACGTGTGCTTTTGCCAAGATTGACTTTTATCAAGTTGAAGTCTTCAACTCCTACCTCGTCCAAGATCTTGTCCTTTGGAGGTGTAGTGGTCTCTATTATAATTTCCTTGTTAGCATTCCTCTCAACATGGACTTGCTTCTTTATCCTTTTGTTTGGTGTGTCCTGGTAGACATGATCAAAATCTGAGAAATCTAGTTTGTAGGATGGTTGCCTCCTCTTCCTACCCAGCTGACTCTCAAGCCAAGACGAGTCTCAACTAATCTCACTGGAAGGATCAGTGCTAGTCATAGGAAATTCTAATGAGTGTGAATGTGTGGAAGCACTGTTACGTGGTGGCGAGTCCAATACCAAGTCAATGTGAATCGAAACTAGAGACTGTTGTGGTGTTGGTGATGGCATGGGAGGCTATATCTCTGCTTCTGGCATGTTATCAACTGAATTTGTGGCAACTCTCACATGCCATTCTTGCTGGTCCAAGACACCAACTGGTGTTTTTCCTTTTGAATTCCCAGATACTTTGCTTCCCTTAGGAGGATTACTCCTTTTCTTTTGTTTGGGCTTTGTCTTCGACATGGAAGGCAGTGAAACATCCACCGGTGGCGGCTCTATATTTGGCACAACTGCCCTCCTCATCTTCTTGCTCTCCAAGTAGAGTATGTTGTTATTGACAACCTTGCTGGACCTTTCCTTTACAGATGCAAACTCTTTAGCAAACCAATCAACAGCTGGAAGTGGTTGCGTATCAACCTATTCTCTGAAAAATGAAGTACATCCCCATCATCATCTGACAACCCTCCCACATCCTCTGACATGAAGACAAAAATTTGTGAGAGAGTGAACCTGTTGTAGTTGTGCCTGTGCACCCCGAACTCATCCTCGCAGTTGACCCAATAGTCCTCCATAGAAGACTTGTGATAAGAGCAACCACCAAGGCGTGCTCAGTAATAACCTAAAGGGTCATATGAGCGCCTCTCAACAAGGTACTTAAGATTGAATCTTTCTAACTCATGGCCCATAGGCTTGGTGTCAATTGATGTCTTGCACCTGAAAATGCTCATCTGTAATGGAAAATTGGCAATTGGCTTGCGTTTGTTGCGCAGATGTGAATAAACATCGTACAACTGCCTTAGAAACTCCATGAAAACCACCCTATCGGAAGGATAGCGGGGTAGCATGGCTGGATGACCTGTATATCCATAGATGCGGATGTAGATATAGGTAGGGAATTGAATGAACCAATCCGCCCATTCTACCATTATTGCTTTGGCTTTTGTTGAGATACGTACATGTAACTAACGGTCTAGGTTCCTCATTGTGTACATCAAAAATGCCTCCTGCACACACTTGTAGTGTCGTTCTGACTTTGTGAACTCAAGCTGGTCATAATATTGATGAACTGACGCTGGAAGGTGATCAGATACATGAGATAGGAACACATGTGAAACTTATGAGCAACCAAGAAGTTGGTCATCTGTTTGTGGAGTATGTCGCTGATCAAAGTGGCCCAGTTGTAATGCTCCCTTCTGTAAATGACCTGAGTCATGATGTAATACATCCAGGGTTGGAATTTATGAGCATCTATATGACCGGAAACGCGATTAAGAAGGGTAATCAAAATTGCGTAATCGTCTTTGAATTCACTGCAACCCACGTTCTTTGGCAAGTTAACCTTCCTCTGTTTTAGCCACTTTTCTGCCATTTTACTCTGACACTTGTCCTTATCAGCAATGAACGCCTTCTCACACTAATCCATGGTAATGACCAAACTGTCCGGATATTGGGGAATACCAAAACACTTCTCAATGTCCCTGGGCTTGAGACTACAAATCACTCGTCCATCTATTGACTGAATTTCTTGAGTAGTAGAAATGTAATGATTTACACAAGACATCACGAATTCTATGCATTGAACTGAGATAGGAAGTGAAGCCGCCTTTAGCAACCCAGATTCTTCGATGTTTTGAAGTGTAATTTGTTTCATTTCTGGCGCATTCAAGTCAACCTCTAGATAGACCTAATGTAAATTCGTGTCAGCCGTTTTGATGAAATCATGAATTAAGACAAACTTGGTCTTGAATTCAATTTGTGTATTGTATTTTGAAAAACTCGCCTGTTGATTGTAAACATGGCTATGTTCTGACAAATTTCTTTGGAAAGCTAAAACGTCCCCTAGTGAGGCTAAAAATAATCTGTCGGGGGGCAATTTTCACGAAAAATTCCAAGACGTGGGTTTTGTACAAAAATGATTCTAAGCAAAGCCACAACGTCAAAATTGCGAAAAAATGCCGACTAGCTTGACATGCAAAGACTTTTCACTTGAAACTGTAGGTGTTTTAGGGTTTCCGGAAGCATTTTTTGCCGAGAAAATTGAAACATGCGTTTTGTGCAGAAGATGATTCTAAGCCAACCCAGATCCTCTGTTTTTCAAAATACTGACTTTTCCTCTACCATGCAAAGGAATTTTTGAAAAGAAAAGCAGAGCTTTGAGAATTGAAGCTACGAGGCAATTTTTCTTGAAAAATTGTAACACATGGGTTTTGTAGAGAAAGCCATGTACAACACACCCAGATGATTAGAACTGTGAAAATCATTGTATACTTGGATGCGCAAGAGAAAACCTAAGACAAGAATAGAAGAATTTAAGACAGAAGATAGAAGTTTTATGATTCTACTTTTGCAAAAATCGTCATGCTTGACTAAAGTCTGCTAATTATTCTGGACCTGTATCTGCAAGGAAATCTGAAAAATAATAACTGTGGTGCCTTCAAACCATGCTTGCATGAGAGAAAACCTGTTTATGCTCAACCTGCTATGAGTATAATGGACACCTCTTTGAATATTTAAAGAATTGTGAGGTTTAGGCGTCACATTTAGGAGATAATCTTTAATTTAAAATGAAATATTTTGATTGGACCCCATTTTGTTTAAACAAAGATTGGCTCTGAGTAAGAAATAGGTGCCACATCTTTAAATTTCAGTTTAACTCAACATGCGAAACTGACATTGAGTTTCAAAATAGGCGCCACCTTTAAAATATTGAAGAAATACACCTTTTGCAAGCAAAAATTGATAGATGAAACTGAATATTTTAATATTATTTTATTTAGTTAACTGAGTTCCACCTTTCTGGGTCAGCTTGAAAACGCATGCTGATTCCAAAAAGTCAAACTTTGACTTTCCAGGCACCCTCCAAAACTTGAGATTTTTAGCTAACTTCCTATTTTGTAGTTGCCTGAAAACATCACCACAACCTCTATTGAACTCTAATTTCTAGTTGATGCTGGAGCTGAGCTGACACATCCACTGTGTAGCTGGAACAAGTCTAATGACATGTCGCTAGGAGCTACAAAAGCTAAAAACTGAGTTTGATGTCTCAAAAACAAGGGCGCCTTTTCCCAAAAGGGTGCATATGACACCAGACAACCATTTTCCTGATTTGCCTCTCTGTGCTTCAATCTGCCGCTACTGGTGAATGATGACTCCCGTCAACTAGATGTTGGATCCATCGCGTAGCTAGAAGAATTCCACAAAGAATGACTGTAGGCGGGGTGTTTGAAAGTTGGCTTAAGGCCCTCAGATGCAAGGGCGCCCCTGGCCTGCAGAGGAGCAATTGCACTCTTGAGAATGATTTTCTAATTTACAACTTTCATGCGAACGCTCTACTTTGACCCTCATTGCCGAAAGCTGGATTGCTTTGATGTGTGTGCCATTAATCTCATCGCAAAGATGGAACAACTTGGAAGAGATGTTCGTGGAAGCGACGAAGCTTGAAAATTGCTTCTAAGACCTCCAGTAGAAGGGCGCCTTTTTTAAGGAAGTATGTAAATTCCATAACCATTTCTCTGCTTGTTTTCATCTTTCAACATTTTCCATTGAGTCTTAATCTACGGGCATTTGATTGATCCTGAGGACTAATGGTAGGATTCACTGGATAGCTAGAAGGATTCTGCACAGATGTCGAGAAGACGACAACTGCCAAAAACTTCATCTAATTGGTCAAAAGGCTAGGAGCCCCCGACCTATAGAGGTACATTTTGATATTTTCACTTTTATCTACCCTCTATTTTATGTGCTTGTTGGAACCATTGCCACAGTCACTCGGCATATCTCATAGACTTGCAAACAAATGCATCGTGAAGCTGGGATGAATTAGAAGAGATCCCTCGAAAATGGATTTCGCAAATTCCATCATCTGACAGGTCTAATTCAAGGGTGCCCCTGGGCTATAGGGGCGCAAAAACTACAAATTTAACTATCTATGTGATATGTAAATTCTCTGTACCTTCTGCTTCTGCCTTCGTCTGCCAAAGTTTTGCAACTCGGATGGACTCACTTGATAGCTTGCTGGAAAGCTAATAGAATTTTGAATAGAATGAATGTATTTGCAACTAGAAACAACTGAATCCGAGCCTCCAAATTGAAGGGCGCCCCTAACCTGCAAGGGCACATATTTGCTCTGGAATTGATAATTCCTCCATTCCGTGCTTCGCGAACACCTTGATGCCTGCTAAATTGACCACGTAGTAGCATTACTACTGCTGACGCATGTGCGTGACTGTATTTCACCATTTTCACATGTACGGACACTGTAAAGTTGACTTGCACGTTGATTGCACAAGCGTCTCCCACGTAGCAAGGTGTAGTGTTTCCAGACTTGGAATATTTTTTACATTTTTCACCATGTGAAAATCCCCTCCGTCGTGAAGTGTCTTTTTCAACATCTTTCTTCACAAAATCTTCTGCTTTGAGTTTCAGGCTTGGATTTTGACACCTGGTACTGGTCAATTGTCATTGACAACCTCAAAGGTCCTAGCTTTTCTCCTGAAAAAGTGAAAACTACCCACCAAGCTTAAACTGACTTTTAACTGAAACTGACTTCACCACCATGATTGTAATGTGAAATAAGCCAATCAAAATTAATTTCAGCCAATTTTGACAAGTTTCAATTTTTAGGGTTTTGCAACCTAAAACAGGTTGCTAGAAACCATAATTTTCAATTTTTTCAAATTTTACTAGTATCTTCCCGACATCAAACTGACTAAAAGCCCATACTTAATTTTCCCAAAAGCTGAGTTTTGACCTGACTTTTACAAGATTTAGACCATTCTAAGCAAAATGCCTTAATGAAGCAAAAAATTTGGTTTGGCTACAACAAGTAGTTTTGTCAATGGGCATCTAACCACTTTTCTTGTAAATCAGATGCAAATATTATCAAGATCTTGAAGAGAAACTAAGTTGGTACTTTTGGATGGAACCCAATACATGAAATCTGAACAAGTAGAATTATGGCAAAAGATTAATTTATATGCTAGCAAATTATTCTTCATTGAAATTAGCACTAGTTCATAGAGCCATGCCTAGTTTAAGATTGAGGATCATCTAGCACAGGTCAGTAATATCCAAACATTGATGTCGGCCTCACAAAAATCTATTGAAATAGAAATCAACCTTAATGACTCTGAATTTCCAATGAGGATTTTTCTCTATGGAAACTTGAATACAAGTTGGTCATCAAAATATAGACCATCAACCTGCTACATACGAAAAAAATGCACTTGTATTATAATTATGAAAGAATAAGTGTTTGTTAGCATGCATATGCTTTAGATTACTTCAAATTTTCTGCCATGGAAGGTTGACCCTTCAATCCTAGCTAATTAATCTTCAATTGGTGCTACCATTCTGATGCGTTGATTCAAAACACTTCCTTGGTATGATGTCAGAATTCTTCCTCAACAGGTGTCAGGTCTATTGTAAACTTTTGCTTTCCCTTGGTTACTTTCTGTCAGAGTTTAAAAATTAAAGACAGTCATATCATTTCAATTTTCATTTATGAGCCCGCATGTATCAATGCATACTTGTTATATAATTACTTATAAGTTACCAAGCAATGTTGTAAATATTTTGGTCATATTTCCACTACTTTTCTATCTATGAGAAAAATAAGTTACTATAAAAAAATTTACTGATTCAAAATGAGAATATGGACCCTCATATGCATAACCATTAGCATCAAATTTTAGATCACTCTCTTGCATCTCATCAGCTATACCTCCATTTACTATCTTTTATAACAAAGAATCTGAAACTTACCGCAATAGTGATGAGCTCTTCTAGTAGCTCCTCCAAATTCCTAAGTGGCTGCAGAAGCGAAATGCATAGAACTTAGTTGAGCATAAGGTTATTCAAAATAAAGTAAATTACGCAGAAAGGGCAATGAATGGCAAATAATGCTTTCATTCCCCATTTAAATATATTTGCCACAATATGCCACACCTGAGAAGACTATTATCAGTTTTTTTCTCGCAAATAATGCATGTCAATTCATGGAACTAATGAATGAACTCATGCGTTGTGCTTTTGGAAAAATACAAACAACACTTGAAATCAAATTATAAGTTAAATGTTGTACGCTTGCTGCCAGTCCAATGCCTATTCCACTGGCTGACAAGGATATGCACATTGTCCTTACCCATTGTGTTGGGCCATCAACTGGAGCTTTTAGAGGATTATCATGTACCTGAAAATTTTGTAACGTCAAAATAATGTCTTATTACAAAATGGAAAACCATTGTTGTTGCATAGAAAGAGAGTAAAATATAAAATTTATTTTCAGTTTGCTAGTGATTATGAAGCAAGCTGAGGACAAATCTCAGATCATCTACCCTGGTTCCCTTAACAGTACACATAAAAGGTTATGACTGTAAATGATGGGACATGATGGAAGAGATGAATTAAAAAAATATATAGGAAAATATAAACTGAAATGTATTTGTCACATAACTCAACGTCAAAGCAATTTCATGAAATAATTCCATATAGAAGACAATGAATTTGAAGTTATATTGCAAATTATAAACAAAACACAGAGAAAGATACAAAAGCAAAATTTTCTTTATATTAATATGTAAAGTACATTACAGTCTTCAAACATTCTGCTATAGTTTCTGCATCTCCTTTCTTCTTCTGATATCCTAGTTTGAAAGAATATTCAATAAACTTGAAAATATTTGTTGAAACAGCTGAAAAAACTGAACTTGGATAGACAGGATTCCGTTGAATGTGTCCAAATTTAATATCAAGCTTAAACAATCAATGTTTCTACAGGACAAAAACTAAATATATGAAAAACAGACTTAAATAGTGTTATAAACTGTGACACCCCTCCGATTTGCTATATTTTCTTTGACAGCTCAGATACTTTGTTAGACCTTATTTTATGTTATGGTTGTTCTATTGCTGACAGTGGAGCGATGATAGACTATATGGATGTGATGATACATTATATGCATGGTGATTATGTTTAATATGCTTTATGTTTTGCATAGATGCTTAGTTGTGATGACATTGCTATATATGCTTATTGTAGTTTAATTGATATATTATCTCGTCAGTTGATGTGACATTGTATTGGTAAAGAGAAAGGTATTGCATCACTCGCTTGCGAGTGCCCTGTAATTTCCGCGATTCTTTCTTCACGGTGTGTATGAATTATTATCTGTATACATGTACGACTTTTGCTTTGTTGTAGATTTGCAAGTACAGGACAACGGCTTCACCTGGTTTCACAGGTCTGAGCGTGTCCACTACTCAACAGTAATGTTGATTGGGAGATAGTAACTGGTTAACCTTGTCAAACCTTTACCCTAGCACAGTGTGTCGTCAGTCCATATGCTGGTCATGTTCCTTATCCATGTTGGTCTTGGTATTTTATTTATCGTGAAAGTTTAAATTGTAAGGATTAAATTATATGTTGTGATTAAGTATTTAATTAATATGGAGATTTTATTATAAATTAATTAATTTAATTTAAATTATATTATAAATTAATTTTAATTATTAAATTAATCGGGAATTAAAATAAATAAGTTATTTAATTGTAAATAGGATTAAATAAATTGTTTTAATTTTAAATGCATATTTGGGAAAAGATCTTAGAAATATCTTGGTTTGCTAAAGAAGAGATATTTGTTGTGTGAACTGGAAGTTAGAAGGATTTGTTTTCTTATTGTCTTAAAATTGATATACAGAGAGATGGATTGAAATTGGTGAGAAACGAGGAAGTTGTTTTCACGGAAAAAAAAGATAGAGGTTTTTGGGAAATGGAAGAATTGTTTTGTGGTTTGAAGAAATTGTAGATCTTAGAAGCTTTCTGATAATTCTAGGAATCTAGTTTGTTATATTTTTGGTTGTGGATTGTTTCTGTTCTCTGGGAAGTGGCAATTCTTCTGGAGGAAGCTTTGGCAATCTTGGCAAATTGAAGATTACAAAGAAGCTCAGCATCAATCCTCGAGGCAACAATTCTTCTGGAACAGATCCCTTAATTGTTTTTGTGAATTTTGATTTGAAAGAGTTATTTAATTATTGTAATGCAAATTGGAAAAGATTAGAAGAGGTTTTCTTTACTGTAGAAGCTTTTGTTTTTAAAAGATTGCCGTGAAAATTGAACCTCTATGGAATTTGAAACAAACTTAAGAAACTTCTTCTTTCTGGAAAGTTGAATTTAATTCATCTGTAGAAAATATTTGTGGAGATAGGAAACCTTTGTAAAATACTTATACATTGTTCTTGTAGAAAATTTCTTTCTATAAAATTATAGATCCTCTGTGTAGAATTCGTTTATCTCTACTGTAGAAAACTTCTTGAGGGAAATTGCATATTTGTCTATAGAAAAATTCCCTGAATAAAATTGTGTATTTATTCTGTAAAATTTTTTGTATGGAAATTAAATGCCCTTCTGGAGCATTATATTGTGTATTCTGTATATATACGTATTTATATATGTATACATATATATTTTAAATATATATGAATACATATACAAATATATATATATATATATATATATATATATATATTTAAATTGTTTTGGGGCTACTGTGTTTACCCCTATAAGAATTACCTGTCGGAAATTTTTATTTATTTTATGTCTGATCCGGATAGAAATCCGTACGACATAATTCGAGAAATTTTATTTAAGTTAGGGTGAAGATATTGGGAGGGGAAGCACTGGCTATCCCCAACGCCGACTTCCCTTGGGGGAAAGCCGACGCTGTGAGGCAGTCGGTGCTGCCCCTGCAAAAGCCATGCTTCCCCTGTATGGGGAAGGCTCTTCAAACCTGCGGGCGGCTGTATTCGTACAGTCCGCTGTATAATATGCGTTTCTTTCTTTTGCGATTTTCGATTACTCTATAATATGTTTATTAATATATTTTATATTTATAATATATATATTATATGTAATATATATATATATATTATTTTAATATTTTGCCATTAGTGGTCAATGAAAATAATTTTGTGAGGAAATGAATTTTTGTATTAAATAAATGAGGTTCTTTTAATGTATAATTGATTTTATATTAAATATATTTACTTAATGTTTGAATATTACAATAAATATTTGCAAGCACGATTAGCTAAATAGAAATGATTGACTATTTTATTGAAGAAATTGAGTTAATTATTATGAGTACTTGTGAAACTGAAAGTTGAATATTTAGTTGATTCGTTGTTAATTTATTAATTGAAATTGTGTTTTGGATGATGTATTTAAATATGAGATATTGATCTATTGGATTTAGGAAATCCGAATGGTAGTGCTTTTTAAATTGCATGAGTTGGTGTTTATAGTTTCAAGTGTGTCTGTAATTGTGTATTGGGAGGAGTATTTGTTATTGTGGAAATCTAAGTCTTCCAGAAATGTAAATTGTGAAAGGATTGTTGTATCTTTAGTTCACTCTTTGAGATTTCCTTGGGTAGTGCATGTATTGGGATTCAGTATTGGACATCCGTAGGGATGTGTTATCTCTTGTGTTATGTTATTATCAGTTTGTGCACTGTCTACCCTTGGGTGTAGAATGAGTTATTGTGTTGTTGATAGGGGAGTGCCTTTCAACGGGGGCCGGGACACAAAGTGGTCCCAGGATAACTTGTGTGGAAGTTAGTGTAATCAGTGGAAATTAAATAACCTACATTAGGGGAATGGATAGTTAACATATTTAACTTGATAATTAGCCTTGCTAATTGGCTCAAGGGCTTGTGTTAGACTTGAGATGAGTCGGGAAGGCCTGGAATGGCAAGATCGTTATCTTGTCTTCTCGAAAGATAATCGATTTCGCACTGGTGTGCATGTGGGGCTGGAGTTCGTAAGAGGTTACCAAGATAACCCAAGATGGGGGCTGGGACTGAGGAAGATCTCCTTAGGATAACCAATGCAACCTTTGTGATGACACTCCTCCTATGACAGCAGTCGGTTTGTATTGTACAGTGGTTGTTCTTGATTCAATGGTTCTGGAAGCAATGTAACCTTGTGTTTTGTGTTTACTGGTACATTGTGGTTTTGTACTTTGTCTGTGTCTAGAGGTAGTAGGTTGTCTTGGTTACCTTATACTATCTCCTAGCACGGGGGTTGGTCCTACAAGTACCACATGGCTGGGTGGCGTGCGCCTTACATTGTTGGGTTTTCTCTTCATGTTCGTGATGGTGGGATCTTCTAGTTCGAGGAGCTCGTGTGTTTCTATGGATTTGTACCTCTCTTATATTCATTGTAATAGTGGACACTATATATTGTATTCCTTATTTGTAATCAAGGAGGATTCCTTGTGTTGTAATTGTAACATTATGTATGATCTATTCATCGTTGGATTAAATAGTATATTTTGTTTATATGGTGTTGTATCTATGGAAATATGTTCATTACTTTTCTTTGTGTTAGAATTATTATGAAATGGTGAATGCTTTGTTGTATGTTGTTATCATGAGTTAATTCCATCTACTATGTTTTAGAATAATTTTGTAAGTTTTGAAATTCACATGTAGACGCGTTGCGTGGCCTAGAGGATGTATGTGTTAGAGTAGTTTACTTCACTCGTCATCGTTACTCTTTTTTAGAAAAAAAATTAGTTGTGCTTCCGCAGTGTTGCATCGTCCTCTAGGTTGCAGGACGGGGTTTTACATAAACCATCTTTCCTCTACCTGTGAAGGCACAAAAAATACAAAATGCTTCTATCCATAACGTTAGTGAGCAATATAGAAACCAGGGACCTTCTATCTACATTATTAGCACACAATACAATCCTACTCAGCACTAGAAGGGTAAAGTCAAGTTTTGAATTTGGCTCAGTAATTCCTGTGTCCAACCAACCCCACTATATCCATTGTCCATCCTGTCCAATACAATATCAATCACAGCTTCAGCGACCCACAAAAATAGTTGCTAGACTTCTAGATGGCCCAAGCACTTCTATCGTATGTGCGGGACAACTTACTATTTGGTTAGATAGGGAGAAGCTACTATCCATACATTCTAAGGTTCTTGCACAAGTATCTCATAAATATATCTAATTTTGTCACTGACTACAAAAAAATTCTAGCAGATTTATGAAGATATTTGACTGTTGTCATCAATTAGCTTCATGAAAGTGTCGTACAAGAACAAGGACAAGGGACTCAAGATCATCAAAGAACACCAAAAATATGCAAGTTTAGTGTTACAAAACTCCCCAACTGCCACCAAAACACATCTTCAACATAAGTGAAAGGAATGCATTTGTGAAATGATTAGACAAATGCAAAACCAAATAATAAGCCTAAGTGCCTAAAGACATTTACAATCAATCAATACTTCGACATAGTTACAAAATTGACAATTCTATCCCTTTTACATTTAGGCAGTATTTTTGCAGTATATCATATTATATGATGTTTTATTAGGATTCAACAAGGTAGTTTCGAGTCAATATTCATCAACCCATATTTTATAAGTAGAGGTTCAGAAGAGCTGATCTCTCATGAGCATGAATGGTCACTTAGCACTCATTGCATCTAGCTCATAGGTGCGAAGTATAGACTTGGAGGTCATCCATCCTAGCACTACTTTGACTCAAGTATGCTTAACCATAAAGTTTCCCCCAAGATCAAGTGCACTTAGTTTGCTATCCCATTTGCAAAACCTCCAGCAAGTGTTGTGCCTCAGGAACCATTCATTATATAGCTCCCTAGCTCATTCATTTACATTTAGGTGGTGTTTTTGCTATGTATCAAATTGTATGATGTTTTATAGGGACTCAACTGCATAGTTTTGAGTCAATTTTTATTGACCCATATTTCATGATTAATGGTTTGCAAGAGCCTATCTCTCATAAGCATGAATAGTGCACCCACTTAGCACTCATTGTATCTAGATGATGTTCACAGAGGTGAAGCATAAAGACTTCCAAAGAGGTCACCCATCCCAATACTATTCCGATTCAAGTGCATTTTCTTGAGCAACTTTCAAACAGATCTCTTACTCAGAGATGCAATGAGGGAGCTCATAAACTGCCAACAAGAAGAAAATGAATCATCTCAACATTATATTAAAATATGCAATTAGCATCGAAGCCCGAGACAACATGGATGGTCAAGATCATCAATCTCACATCATTAATTCACTATCTTGAAGACTGCAATTTTTAAGGTGGCAGAGAATATCCCTGAGAATCTTGATCATGTTAACTACTGAAACTAAACTCTGGATAATAAGTTGAAGTACAAGATAAGAAAAAACAAATACCATAATGATTGCAAAAGAATGTAATGATTGATGCTTTATTCCAGAGGTAGCGTTCAATTGCAATGAAAGCATTACAGAGAGGAACTGTTATAAATCAGTGCACCTTCCCTGACTGTGGTAGTTCTATTTGAAGAACCAACGGTTGTCAACTAAGATTTAACTGTTGAGCCTGACTGTTTACAACCATACAATAACTTACACTATCTGAGCTGATTAGAAAATTAACAAAACTATTTTGACATAACATGCATTACATAACGTAAGATTTTCTACAGATGAGACTGTTGAGCAAGCTATTTGACTTATATGCAATTTGGAACAATGCACACAAAGATTAATCATAAATCTGATGTCAGAAATCTGAATTGTAATGCCTTAGGTGATGTTATCGTTAATGATCTTAGATTCACATATAACAAACAAGTCAACGCC
>VDFB02315927.1:0-47408 GCA_007258455.2 Sequoia sempervirens
CTGGATCAGCCCTAAAACTTACCAAAATTAGTGTAGCAGATTTTGAGCTCGTTCTTGACTTCAAGACCTTTCCAACGGTTCAAACGGTTCGTGAATCGGAGCCCCAGATCAAAAGTTATGGCCACAGGAAGTTGGCGCACTTTCTAGAAGATACAATTGCAAATGTTCTTTTGAAATTTGAACTTCAAGTTCTAATTTTTCGGCGCCAAACCGCCTAAGCTCAAATTTGAATGTTGTTTTGGCTCCAAACTAAAGAGGAGCTCTATTTATGGGCGGGTTTCTAATTTTTGGGTAGCTTTTTGGGGACAAGCTCGCATATTGCGAAAGGGTTATTCTATAGCTTTCTGTAACTTGCATGTGTTCTAGAACTTGGGGATTGAGATCCTCTGCATGAAAGAAGCTCCATTTTCTGAATAATAAAATTATTCTGTTGTTTGTAGGTTATTTTTTGTCTCAAGTTGTGCCCTCATCAATACTAAAAGAAAATATGGGAAGGTTCTAGAATGCTACAAAATTCAATGCTAATTCCCATTAGGACTTATTCGCCACAGATGGCGAATCAGTCTTGTTTCTAGTAAAATCTATCAAAACAGGTTTCAGGATGTCAGGAACTCAAAACTTCAAAAAACTATTTTCCCAGCCTAGCAGTGGGACTCATTCACTACAGATGGTGAATCATTTCACCTACAAAAATATTCAAAATCAAAGGTCAACTTTGTGGGTCATGATCTGCACTTTGCTCCTTGTTAGGTTGTCAAATCTGAATCTACAGAAAATGGGCTAAAAAGGGGCTTCAAGCTCCAATTAGGGTTATGTTGACTATGATGACTTTGATGACTTATTGACCACTTTTCAACCTCTCTCCTTGACAAATCTTTCAACAAGACCTACAAACACACATGCAAAGAGGGGGAAAATGGTTAAGGGTTATAAGGGTTTGCCTTGGTCAAACCCCAATTTGGTAATCAAACCCTTGATAATTAAATGAAATAATGAAAGAATGATGAAAAAATAACATGCAAATGTTTTTAAACTCACCAAACCTTTTTTGTCGAAGTTTGAAGATATGTGAATGGATGCTCCAAGATGCTTGATAATTGCTTGATTAAGTGATGAAAATGCTTGAATGATTTAATGTTATGATACATGGATGAACTATATTGATTGGGGCTTAAAATGAATAGAAAGTCATGTATTTATACACTCATGCCCTAATTTCCCAAAAATACAACATCACAGGCCGACCTTAGGTCTCTAGGAATAAAAACCCACTAGTACTTTAAGTTTATTTTGTTTTTTGTGCCAAGAGGTACTCATTCACCACCCTACGTGAATGGGTCCCACTCAAGGCATATGAATGGGTGTCGGGAATTAAGTTGTCTTTAATTATGTTTGTCAGGTTTGTACTAAAAAATACACTTAATAAAGGCCTATAAGTGCATAAAGGGGCCAAATAAAGCATAAGAAAGGTGTATTTGTTGATGACAAGCCTAGAAAAACATGAAATTATGTTACAAGACTTTACAACACTTTAGAATAAGACTTGATAAGTGATAAAAAGGGGGTATGTAAGTAAATTATAATAAGAAGATTCTAAAAATGTGTGAAAATGTCTTACAACACTTCACAACACCTTTCCAAGACATCATAAAGTCTTAGTGATTCATAGAGATTTAAGATCTAATGTGACTATGTGGGCCACATTGCAACATTAAATCAAGGAAAAATCAAGCCAAATACTTTTTTTGCATCCACAATTAGCCCCCAGTTTAGTGAGAGGATGAGCTTGCTTCAAAATCACACTAAAGTAGAGCGAACATACAATCAAGAGGGATTCAAATGCACTAATGCTTGGTGAAATGAGACAACATCAATCAAGAGGGATGATCAAGCCCCCAAGATCAAGATCCCATGCAAAACCAATCATAAGCACACGCATGAAAGTGATGAAAAAGAAGCATTGAGAGAAAGTTGGATCAAGATTTGATCATTTTTCCAACTCGTTATGGATTAGATCTAGGTTGTTTATTTGGAACAAGAAATGCGTACTCACTCTAGGGCAATAAAACTCATGGATTTCTTCCAAGTGAGAAGGTCCAAGTATCCTCACTTTGGGGCCATGGAACTTTTGGTTGTCTGTGGGGTGAGAAGGCCCGGAAGGTGAGAAACATATGCTCACGATTGGTATGCACTCACACACAGGAAGGTGGCTATGGGGAAAATACATGCCTCGGAATGGGCTTTCCCACTCAACCATATCAAAGTTATACCTCCTGATAACTTTAATAAGACACCACAAAGGACAATGTCATTTTGTGCTTCATGAGACAAGTAAAGTTTTGTATGCTTAGAACTCATGAACAAATGTGCTAGCACCACAGGCATGCAAGCTTTGTTATGCAAGGTGGCCATGTAAATGTAAACTGTAACATGCAAAATAAATTTTTAGAGTCTTGCTTAATTCATGTGAGGTCTATAACTTAGGGAACATTGTGTCTAATGTCTCCAAGAGAGGACCAATCAAATAATAGAATATTTGCAACTTAGGGGATGCAATGTGTCACATCAGGCCACTAAGAGGAATGTAATATGCTAAGAGAGACCATGCTCATGAAATACATCACACCCAATGTCATCCACAAAGTGACAAACATAACGTATAATGTAATAAGGTTGCACTAAGACCAAGAAGAAAAATGCAAATGAATAATGCCAATGTATGCCCCCACCTTAAAGGAATTGCTACACACCATTCTGTGAGCAATTGATTTAAAGTAGTGAATGAAAGATGCAAAAAGAAACAAGATATGAGAGCCAACTTGGAAAGCCCCTATGCCAAGTCATACATTTTTAAGTAAGGTTGCATCATGCAAATGAAAAAGGAACAAAAGAAAAAGAGATTTCCCCCAAAAAGGAACACACCAAACACATAAGGGATCTATAGATTTTGGGTCAGTATGTTCATTGCTACAATGTTTTGATGAATGAGGTTGGAGCTATCATCATTCCCTGAATGCATAGAACTAGAAGAATGACACAAATAGAGAAAAAAAAAAAGAAAAAAAAAATCCATTTTTGGTCTACATGGAAGAGACATAAGATGTCTCAATGCCTTGCATCATCCCCAAAAGGAAAACGCAAGCAAAAAAAAGTGGAAAATGAAAAAAAAGGTTTTGGGTCAACATGAAAGAGACATTGTGGTCTCAATGCTTTGTGTCATCCCCAAAAAAGGAAAACATAAAACAAAAGCGAAAAGGAAAAAGAAAGATTGTTTGGGCCCACATGGAAGAGACATAGGGCATCTCTATGCTTTGCATCATCCGAAAAATGAAACACAAAAAGAAAGTGAAAATGTAAAAGAAAGGAAGAACTTTTGGGTGAACATGGAAGAGACATCTAGGGTCTCAAAAGCTTTCTTCATAAAAGGAAAACACAAAACAAAAGTGAAAGGAAAAAGTGAAAGCGATGTACGACATATAGAAGAATGAAGGTACAAATAGAAGAATGTCAAAAAGAGAAAGAACAACAAATGTCATGTTATGGGGGAACACGATACACACATTCACATGAAAAGAAAAGAAAAATAATAGTAATGTAAAGTCAAGTCGACCATCAAACAAGTCATCCACCTCCCAATCTCAATCAAGATAAGTGGAAGGCGAAAAACATAGCTAGGGGACAAGGACAAATGCATTACTCGAACAAAGCTAACAAATTCTTTCCCCCATTGAGTGCAAAGCAAGAATGAGCCAAGATAGGTTATGGGAAGGGGTCATGTAGTAGTGAGAAGAGGATGTTCTACAACTATTACATGAGAAGGAAATAGATTGCATATTGATGTTATTCAATTGGAAAGGTACAAGAGTCGCTTGGGTTGGTGAAGTTTGCTAAGATTTTTTTTAAGACCTTACACTTGTTAGTATGATGTCCAAAAGTTTTATGATATAGGCAATGGGATATGGTTGTGCTGGTTCTTTTTGTGTGTTGGCTTTCCTTGATAGGATGTAATTTTATAAGCCCATGTCAAAGGAGAAGTTGTAAAGCTTTATCATGTGGAAAATGTTTGAAATCATAGATTTTCCCATTTTTTCTAGTTGAATGAGGAGTAACTAAGGTGATCCTATCATCCTTGTCATTGGTATCATGTAAGGGTTGTTCAGGAGGAAGGACATTCAGATCGGGAGGGGAATCAAATATCACTATGTAAGGAGGCTTGTTTTCATGATGATGATCTCGATAGCCTAACCCTGTTGTGTTTTCATCTATTGGTCTTTGTTCTAAAAGTTTATGAATGTTATGTTTAGTTGTTGTGTCACATCCTTGTTTGCTTAAGATGGTAAAACCATTTCCATAAGTTTCTTCAAGGTTGATTGGTGTGTTTGTAACTTTTTTATAATAGAATGGTTGAGGAGTGGCCTAGTTAGAGAAAGTAGGTCCACCTATTGGAGGGAACTTAGGTCCTTCATTTGTTTCAGGATGTAAGTAACCAAACGTATTAGGAGGTGAGACTGTAGGAAGGTCTTTTTGTTTCATGGAGGGATAAAAGGATGCATTGGCTTTGAGGTTGTCAAGGCATTAGTTTAAAAACTTATTTATGCTATCATCATCTTCTCCAATGATGTCAACAACACAAGGAGGACATTCATTAGGAGTTGAAGGAGCATGACGAAGCTCAAGGCCACTAGGATCAATTCCAACGGCATAATTTGACATGTCCACTAAAGGTTTTAATGACATCCAAAATTTATTAAAGCAAAAAGCCATGATGAAAAAGAATGAAAGTACACTAAATGCAAGAAAACAACAAATCTGGAAAGAATGAAAAAATGCAATAACATAAAACAAAAATGTTGAAAATACCTAGAAAATGTAGTGCAGAATGTGCAATTGGACTAATTCGCCCAGGGTGGCGAATGAGTCCAGGGACTAATTTTTTTAAGATTTTTGAGAAATTTTTAATGCAATTTGATGTTTTTTAGATACATGGATGTAGCTAAAGTATGAAAATGCAAATTTTCATTTTTTTTAAATGATTTGAAATGCAAAAATGAAAGCTATATGGTGCTTGCACTAATGCAATTTTGAAAACCCCTAAAATGCAAAACAATGCAAAACATAATGCAACGTTGATGGAAGTTAAACCTAGGATGCAAATGCACTTCAAATCAGAAGTGAAAATGCTCAAAATTTGGGTTCGCCAAAATGTAACCAAAGATTTTGGCACCTAAAATGCTTGTGACCCTTCTAGGGTTTTTCAACTTAAAGCGTAAAGATTTGGGGCCAAAATGCAATGATTAACATTTAAAAAATGATGTGATGTGGGTGTAATGTGCCTAGATGAAATGAACTAAATGCAGAAAACTAATGAAATAGATCAATTATTGAATGTAAACTAGGAAATGCAAAGTGCTGGAAAACACAATGTTGTATGCAAACATGAACTAGAAACATAAACAAATGCAAACTGAATGGGGTGCACTTGGAAACTGAAAGTAGATCTGGGAAGGTTCTAGAATGCTACAAAATTCAATGTTGATGCCCACTAGGACTCATTCACCACAAATGGTGAATCAGTCCTGTTTCTAATAAAATCGGTTGGCATAGGTTTCAGGATGCCGGGAACATAGAACTTCATAATAATTTTTTTCAGCCTGGAAATGTGACTCGTTCACCACAAATGGTGAGTTATTCCACATACAAAAATCTAAAAAGTCAAAGGTCAACTCTATGGGTCTTGATCTGCACTTTTCTGCTTGTCAGGTTATGGGATATGAGTCTACAGAAAACAAACTGAAAAGGAGCTTCTAGCTCCAATTAGGGTTATGTTGACTATGATGATTTTGATGACTTATTGACCACTTTTCAACACCTCTCTCCTTGAAAAATCTTTCAACAAGACCTACAAACACACATGCAAAGAGGGGGGAAATGGTTAAGGGTTATAAGGGTTTGCCTTGGTCAAACCCCAATTTGGTAATCAAACCCTTGATAATGAAATGAAATAAAGAAGGAATGATGAAAAAATAACATGCAAATGTTTTTAAACTCACCAAACCTTTTTTGTCGAAGTCTGAAGATATGTGAATGGATGCTCCAAGATGCTTGATAATTGCTTGATTAAGTGATGAAAATGCTAGAATGCTTGAATGTTATGATGCATGGATGAACTGCATTGATTGGTGCTTAAAATGAATAGAAATTCATGTATTTATACACTTTTGCCCTAATTTCTTGAAAATACAACATCACAAGCCGACCTTAGGTCTTTAGGAATAAAAAACTGCCAGTAATTTAAGTTTATTTTTATTTTTGTGCCAAGAGGGACTCATTCACCACCCTAGGTGAATGGGTCTCACTCAAGGAATATGAGTGTGTCAGGAATTAAGTTGTATTTAATGATGTTTTTCAGGTTTGTACTCAAAAATATAATTAATTAAGGTCTATAAGTGCATAAAGGGGCCAAATAAAGCATAAGAAAGGTGTATTTGTTGATGACAAGTCTAGAAAAGAGTGAAAGTATGTTACAAGACTTTACAACACTTTAGAATAATACTTGGTAAGTGATAAAAAGGGGGTATGTAAGTAAATTATACTAAGAAGAGTCTAGAAAAGTGTGAAAATGTCTTACAACACTTCACAACACCTTTACAAGACATCATAAAGTCTTAGTGATTCATAGAGATTCCAGACCTATTGTGAATGTGTGGGCCACATTGCAACATTAAATAAAGGAAAAATCAAGCCAAATAAGCACAAGGAGGGACAAAACAAGAAAAAGTAAAAGGGTTAATTTTTCCATGTCCACAACACCTTAAAATTTTAGAATACGAAGTGAAGGAAACAATCTTTCAAATGCAGATAAATAAAGCTCAATGCCCAAATGATTTCTCAGCTAGTTTCTTTCAAAAAATTTGGGAAATAATCAAAGAATATTTGGTGATATTAGTAGAAAAATTGAGCTGAGTTATGATATTAAATAATATAAATAACACCTTCCTAGCTTTGATTCCCAAGAAGAACGCTATAGAATCATTTGAAGTATTTTTTCCAATCTCCTTGTGTAATACGGTGTATAAAATTATTATGAAAGTGATGGTGAATAAAATGAAAGAAATTATACCATTCATAATTTTAGATGAACATAGTGTCTTCTTCCCAAGGAGGTTGATAGTGGAAGGTATAATAGTGGCCCCTGAAGTAATTCACACAGTAAGAAAGGATGAAGTGGAAAATATGATCATTAAACTAGATATTATAAAGGCATATGAGAAAGTAAATAGAAATTTTTTGGTGGAGGTCATGAAGAGGTTTAGTTTATGCGTAGAAAGGGTTAATTGGATAGAGAGTTGCATAAAAATTATAAGGTTCTCAATGTTGATTAGTAAAAGCCCTAAAGGTAATTTTTAGACATCAAGCTAGATTAGGTAGGGATATCCCTTATCCCATTTCCTATTCATAATCATGGTTGAGGCATTGGGAAGGAGAATCATGAAAGCTAGGATAAATGGGGGTTGAAAATGAATCAAAATTACCCTAGGTGTAGAGGTTGTTACAATCAATAATTTGCAGAGGATACAATGTTATTTAAGGTGGAAAGATGAAGAGAATCCTAATAAAATTCTTAGGATTGTCTTTATATGTAGGAGCCAATAAGGTTAGACTATGGGATAGTATTGTATAAAATTACTAGTCAAAGCTTGAATTATGGAAAGGAAAATGGTTAACCTTGATAGGTAGAGTCCAAGTGCTAAAATTAGTAATTTTGGTGATGCCAATTTACTCGATGTCATGCATGAAACTCCCTCAAAAAAAATTGCAACCTCATGGAGAAGAAGATGAGAAAATTCTTTTGTAATGGAAGTTTGGAAAAGAATAAAACTCCCCTCATTGCATGTAATAAAATCTATTATCTGAAGGATGCTAGTAGGGTGGGTCTAATACAATGGTTGTTAATGAATTTGGCTTGAGGGGAGAAATTAGGATGGAATATATATGCTAAATCTGAGTAGAAGTGGGAAAAAATCCTATCGGATAAATATCTAGGCTCTCCAGATCGAACAAGGATACTCACAATTCAAAATCCTCCCTTTGGCTAGGAAATTTGGAACTTCATAGTATTCTGCAAGGACACCATTACAAAACATATAACATTGGATACTAAGAGTGGAATGAGGGAATATTTTTGGGAAGATTCATGGGATGGTCAATAGTCGGGATGGTCAACAGTCTTTATTATAACTACCAAGCATGGAATGGGCCCATGAAGCTTTGGAAAGAAGGTTTAAGGGATTGTGCGTAGAGACAATAGGTGAATGGTAGGGCATAGTGTTGATAGAAATTGGTACAAAATTTAGATTTGCAGGAGGAAGAAAAAATAGAAATTCAAAAAATATTTAAGGAGAGAAGAATATTTATTATTGAAGGAGAGGATGAAGTTAAATGGCGCACAATGAAATCTAGCAACTATAATGTAAGAATGAGATATAAACTAAAGGAAATAGCATTATTGAAGGTAGATTGGCTTGTACATTTTCTTTTGAACAAGAACTATTTACCAAAGGTGGGATTTTTTTCCTTCATAAATGAATCCTTATAGGTGATAGATTGGAAAAAAAGGCTTCCAAGACCCACATCAATGTCATTTGTGCAAGAAAAGTGAGGAGATACTAGATCTCTTACTCTTGCAATGTGAGTATGCTACAACATGTTGGAAAATGGTTATGGGGAAATTGAATTGGAATGCACCCTTCTAGCCAAATGCATTATCTATATTCAATGGGTGGTCAATTATTTTCAATAAGTTAGCATTTTTGAGCATTTGTTAGTGTCACCATTGATTATTATTTGGGAAATTTGGAAAGTGAGGAATAGAAGAATATTCTAGAATAAAGAAATCCCTCTAAATTTATTTTTAAAAAGAGTAAAAAAAGGCAATAATAGAAGTGGTGAATAGTGTTTCAAGGAACCTAAATGTGAAAGAGTGTATTTTCATGCTGAGATGAAAAAATAACCAAAGATTTGATTGTTCTAAAGGTTCCCATTGTTCATGGGGTTGAATGAGTTACTATGTTGCCAACATGTAGAGGGATCAAGAAATGGAGTCCCCTTGAGGAAGGATGAATGAAGGTGAATTTTGATGGGATGGCAAGAGGTAACCCAAGTGTTTCTGGAGCTAGGTGTGTAGTAAGGTCCATAAGGAAGGTAACATTTTAGTGGTGGAAATAGAGAACTTATAGGTGGGGACAAATAATGAGGCAAAATTTCAAGTGGCTTGGTTGGTGTTGAAGACTTGTTTTCCCTATTAGACACGAAAGGTCCACTTGGAAGGAGAATCCCTAATTACAATCAACTCCATTTAAAATAAAGATTGCCCCAAATAAAAAACATAGCAATGTCATGTTGATTTTGAGCCTGTTTGAGAAGTTTAAGGATTAAATACAATTACACATGTGTATAGGGAGGGGAACAAGTTGGTATACCTCCTAGAAAATTAGGTGACTAATAAAAGTGGGGAAGGTGGATTTTTAAGGTAGGAGGAAAATTGGAACATTCTGACTAAGTTGGCAAAGGGTGAGATTGAAAGATGATTAATCAAGTTGAGGAATGCACAAAAGGCTATCATTCACTTGAGTTTTTTTTGCATTGGTATTGGTGACAAAGGTGATATGCATGAGTGAATTAAATGTGACACCACTATTTATTAGATGGAGAGGTGAGGTGAGACATTCATATTATAGAAGCCTCTTTCAATTTGTAGGCACTAGGGTGATAGGTAGCATTCACGGGGTGAGTCGTAGATGGAAGGATGAGGAATATCTTTAGTTACCATTCACCAATGGTAATGTAGGTGATAAATATGGTGTTAGGGGAGGAGTACATCAAGCTAGAGAACATGTATTAGATGAATGTGGATGTAGCATTGGTCCTAATGGCATGGTTTTTGGAGCTAGAAAATAAGGAGATGGTTCACAATGTAATTGAATGTTATGTGAAGAGGAAATGGTGTTATAGTTTGGCCCAAATTCTAGATTGGGTGGTGGAGGGTGGAAAATTTTGAATAGGAGGGTGTTGGTTAAGGCTATACTATAGCTTCAATTCCTCTCTGGTGCCTTTCTTCATATGACAAACAAACATGTTTGCAGATACTAGGAGGGGAAAAGTTATGGTATGAGTATCGGTTTCCACTTGGACTTGTTGAGAGGTTTGCATACAACATCAAACAAAGAACTATTAGTGGGTGGTGAGATGGAAAATAGTGTGGAAAAGGAGGTTTGATGTACATTGGTAACTAAATTTTGCAATTTTGTATGATTGTTTAAACATGGTAAATCTTCCTAGATAGGCCCATATTTTGTAGGGGTTGGGGTAGTCATTTTTGGGTTGTAGCCTCACTACAATATGTTTTGACAGGGAACCCCCTCTAGAATGTAATACGGGCTTTGATCCCTTAACCAATTTCTTTATTTTTGGGGAAAAATACCAAAGGCCTAAACTATATATATTACTTTAGTAGTTGAAATAAATTCTCACAAGTTCAATACCTTGTAGTTAAGGGAAATGTAGACAGTTCAAAACAAAATAACAAGGAAACTAAGACCCTTCAAGGGAAGAATCAAACATACACTTAAAAACTACCACCCCTAGCCATGTATCCATACATAGCTGCTTAGAGCTCTGGTACCTAGGTGGGCACCCAAACTTGAAATTATCTTTGAAAATTATAGTAACCAGGCGCCCATCAACTCAAGATGATGCCAAAACCTAATTATAAAATAAATTCCCAGCTAGGGAAAAACATTGTACACTTCATATGTAATAATAAATAAAATATTGACCTTGTAAAAATGTTGAACTATTCTTCATTGTGTGCTTGTATATAGTTGATCATAAAATTACCAACCCACTCAAAGTATTGGATCGGATCTAGATAAAGCATTTTCTTTAGGAAGTTTACAGCCTCCTCCGCCCACTTGTTGATCCCAAGTAGTGGTACGCCTTTGATACCCAAGATGAAAGAGTGCAATGTTACCACCTCGACTGAAATAAAAAGGAGTGCCAAGTCACAAGGCCTGGGTATACCAATACCCAAAGAGGTTGCTTCCAACACCTCTCCCAACCCACCTAGAATTTTAGGTATGAAGAGCTTGTGATCCATTTCTACCACCTTCGCCTTCAAGACTTGTAGGTCAAGAAGAGTGGCCACAAAACATGAGGAGATATCTGAGTCCACCCTATAACGCTTGTTTGACAATAGAAATTCTCTACCCAAAATGATTTTGACCACTCTAATCAACATGAAATCCACTTCAAGAATAATTCACTTCAGTCGAAGCTCCAAGATTTCACCAAGGACCATTTGCCTATAAGAACTCACTAATCTAATGGGATTCCACACAAAAACTTACATCAGGAATGCACACAATGGATTTAGGCTTCTATGTTAAGATGCACTAAATGATCTAATAATAGTAATGCAAAAGAAGCACTCAAATGGATGTACTAATAGGCATTGATAAACAATAGATTGTACAGTTATTTGATTTATGACACTGATGGCCTTTAGCCTTCTCATGTGCTCTGCTTTAGTCTTGGAGAAGGTGCCCAAAAAAAAGGTGTTGAAACGAGCTAATGATATTATTAAATATGATTATCTTTCTATAATTTATGAATAGTACCACCAAGGCATGATAATAGTCATTAATACCCATCAAATCAAGAGGTTTTGATGCAAGTTTGGTATGGAGAGGAATTATCACTACCTTTGGCCAAGAGAATGCAAGAATGGTGTTCACTTAAGTTTTAAAAGCTTCACTAACATTCATAGTAGTAATTCAGAAAAGGATTTTTTTTTTAGAATATGACATCATTCGCATTGTCCCCTGATTGATCTGAAGGTGACAACAAACCAATGGTGCAACATTTAGCTTTCCATGGGTATGAGACCTTCCTAAACTTGTGCCTAATAAATGTGTGGCGTGAATAGATACCTGAGTCCAATTATAGATGTTTAGAGCCTCTTTTGAGGTCATGTAACAATAGACATATGTTTGTGTCACACAAGCATTAAGACCTTCCTTAACCATTTTCATATATATCAAAAAATTAAAAAAATGTTTCGTTAATGTGGATGGAGGAAATTAAGAAATTAATTAAATTATTTAAAAAATTATTTAATTAATTATATGAAGAGAGAAAAATTGAAAAATTATTTAATTAATATAGATGAGAAAAATGATAAATTAATTATAACATTAAAAAATATTTAATTAATGTGGGTGATGTATTAGTTTAATTAAATTATAGATTTGTAATGCCTTTGGATTCAATTGTTTCAAGAGTTTTTAGCATCAACATTTCAAATCGCACTTTGTGATCCATCATCAAGATGAAAGAGAGCAAGAGGATAAAATAGATAATTGCAGACTTAGACTTGATAAAAAGGAAAGGGGAGGAGGGAAGGATACACACAATTTGAGGACAATATTAAAGAAGAGGAAAATAATAATAATAAAAGAACTTCCTATAATGAAAAGAAAGAGAAAGACACTAAATGGAAAAAAAATACAACCAAAAACTTTAAATGAATAAAAAGAAAGAGAGAAGGAAAATAAGACAAAAACCAAAAAGAAAAAGAATAAAAAATTTGAAGCCCCTAAACTAAATGAAGAAATAAACCATGTTTTTGTATATAAATATAAAGACATGGGAAAAACAATAAAAAGAAAAAAGCCACAAGCACAAGGAGAAGAAATAGAAAGAAAACCTATAAATATATATAACAAAAGATAAAATAAATAAAAGACGATACAAAGAAAAGAAGAAGAAAAAAATAAATATAAAAATAAAAATAACGACAAACAAACATACATATATATATATATCAAAAGATAAATAAAAGAAGATACAAACAAAAGAAGAAAGGAAATAAAAAACAAAAGAATTAAATATGAAAAAACTAAGAAGTAAAAGACAAAGGAAGAGAAATGAGGAAGGAAGAGACAATAACAAGAAAAACACAAATAAGAACTAAAAGAACAATACACTAAAGAAAACCACAACAACAAAATGAGCCAACATTTTTTTTTCAGCAAAAGGCATAATGCCTATATATTTGTATTAATATTAATATGGTAATTACAATATCTACTACAATATATGCCCGATTATTGGCTCTTTGCAGCCCAAATTGTCAATGTGATCACTTTATTTTTTACCAAAAAAAACACTACACCTAACCCATTTGTAAACTGACTTCTTCTTGGCCATATTTTGTAACATCTAGTTACATATGGATTATACAGTGTATATTATATACTGTATATGTTCACATCACCCATCCCCTTATTCAAAAAATAATGCTAAGGCCACTGCGAACCCTTAAAGTTGCAAAAAACTAATCAGTAGAAAAACTCAGAAAAATTCACCTCCTTTGGACAAGCTATTCTTCCATCTGGACTGGTTGAATCTCATTTTCTTCCTATTGTTTTGCTAGCATATCACCTGGCTGATTCGAAGGCATGGCATTAAGATTTAGCCCCAAAACAACAGGAGCTCCAACTGGCTAATGTAGGCCACTATTTTCATCTGCAATTACGTGTGGCCTTGGCAAGGGTCTTGGAGGTTCATGCACATGAGTCAGCAGTGTCATAATTGATTGTACTTTAACCCTTACACACTCTGCTAGAATAGAGTCTATCTCCCTAGCATACCTTTGAAGAGAACCCAACATGAAGCTGGAATCTTAGTGAGACAATGATTTGTTGATTGCAATGAACAAGGCGAGAAAATCTGATCTATGCAACAAAAAATGCCTAGGAAATAGGCCACCCACATACCCATGTCCTTTCCAAAAGTCATACCCCTGGCGTGCTTTAGACAGAATACCATTTTGTAAATATTCTACATTTACCGTGCTCTATTAATGATACTTTCAACTTTTGTAGCATCCTGAAGCAAATCCATTAAGTTTGAAATGAATATCGATAGCAATTGAGATGGATATATCAATCGCTTTACCTCCAGTTCCATTATTTTGACACCACTTACCCTTGAGATCTGCTTCTTGAATGTTGCACAGTGATCTTGGAACACAATCTTAGACTCATCCTCACTAATTGCTTCAGATATTGGGAGCTCCCACTCATTCACAGGAATAAAAACTCTGTAGTTGTGAGGATAGAATGCCATATGCCTCATCTTACACGTAGCACAATTGAACATTAGCACCCTGAGTTTGACACTACTAGAAACCTAGTTCTGAAGCACTCACCCTGTTTACCAAGACACTTTAACACCAAACAACTGCTAAGAATGTGAAAAATAAGTCTTCAAATAGAGTATTTATTGATAGAGATGAGGTATCATGTCGTATAATGAATATCATTTCATATGCTTTATAAAGTTTTGCACTCAGCAAAATGATTATAATTAATATAATCGTGCCACTAGCCAAATTTAGCTATGCAAAAATCAACTATAACCATGACCCCAGATTTCACAGTGTCAGCCCAGCTATTTGCATTTGTTTGTGCCATCACATTTGATTAAAGTAGGTATAATTACCCACAATACGATCCTGATTTACACATGCAAACTTGTGTAAGACAGTGGTAATTTAGACACCTGTACCCTGCAAAACATCCCACTATGTTAGTAATAATTGATTTATAGGTATGGCACCTATTAGATTCCCTTCCCCCTGCACCAAATTATATCTTTTTCGCAACGAAAAAGATATGATATCAGTATTACTTGTACACCCCTTCTTTGGCAGAACATTTCACACAAGTAATCCAACTCGTAAACAGTACACCACATACTATTATTATCTCCCTCCACCTTAACAACACTGCTTACACCAAGGATGGCGATCAATCAATTCAATGACAATTTAATCTATAAGTACCTTGTCATACTATAACCGTCACTTGTGGAAAGAATTTGAGAAAGAAATTAAGCTTGAATCCGATGACAACTTGAAGTCGCCTCAATTTACCATGTGCATTGATATAACTAAGGCTGCAAATGAAACATTTAAAAATTTCCCCTTTTTAAACAAACTAAATACTAGTTGAGAACCCTAATATAACGCCTGGCAACCATTTATTCAAACAACTAAGAACCAATTATTCAATCAGTAGAAACTCCATCTTGTAACAACAATTCTGCTAGCTTAGATTGAAGATCTTGGGATGAAGCAACATGATTAATTTCCTCACCCAACTGATCACAACCTAAATTAGCCAGATAATCTACAACAAATTTACCTTCTCTATAGGTATGAATGATTTGATACAATTCCAACCTGTCTAACAATGACCAAATTTGTTTCAATATATAACCCAACCTATCTAACAATGACCAAATCTGCTTCAATATATAACCCAACTTCCAATTTACAGATTGACACTCACAACATGCATTTAAGATTAGCAAAGAGTCTCCTTTGATTTGAATCTTTGTGAGCTTAAAACTAAGAACAAGTTTTAACCCATGAAGCAATGCATAAGCCTTTGCTTCATTTTGGTTCCATTTCGTAATTCATATGACTTAGCACACAGAACCAAGCCCTTATAATCCCTAATGATGGTTCATGCCCTAGATAACCCTAGATTTCCCCTTGCAGTGCCATCACAATTCAATTTAAACAAACCCTTCAGTGGAGGTTTCCGCCTTATTTCTTTTCTATTCACCTTTTGTGACAAATGATGTAGACTACCTTTAAAGGGTAAAATTAGAAGAGGCTATGCCTTCATTAATTTTGCATCCCAATCAGAAAAAATAGATCCAACATGTTTTACTTTACACACATAACCATTGACTATTTCTGAGATCGAATGTTCTAAAGTAATCAAAACCTTATTGAGATTCAGCTTTTCTTTTTTGAAGATGCATTTGTTCCTTGCCCACCATAAAGACCAAACCACTAATGTAGGTATAACCGACCAAATACTTGCAAGAAAGGATTTTCTATAGAGTTCAGGCCAACTTGAAAATAGTTTCCAAAGAGTATCTAGAAATGGTGAATAACAAATCATCTTGTTTGCCACAAACAACCAACACGATTGTGCAACTGAACATGTTAGGAAGAGATGATTCACATCTTCAAATTCCTCACTACAACTTAGTGCACATTTAAAAGGAATTGCAATCCCTAATTTTGAAATTCAATCACTAGTTAGAATCTTACACTTGATAGCTAACCATGAGAAACAACCTGCTTTAGGTAAAATCATAGGATTCCAACAAAAATTATATGCTCTTTGTTTCACTGTCTATGCCCCTGCCCATGAAATTGACTTATAACCCTCCTTAACTATGTAGGAACCTGAGTTTGACTTTACCCATATCAACCTATCAACTCCAACCTTACAATACACAATCTTGCTCTGAAGAATATATTACAATAGCACTTTATGCTCATTATTAGTTGCAAGCCTTGAACAATCCTTCCATACAGCTCTACCAGACAATGGATCCACATGATGAATATAATCCCTAACTCTAACACCCCCAACTTTCTAACAACAAATTTTCTACAGTATGAAAGTTATGCAATGAATTCAAGCTTGGATACCCATTCCACGTATCCATCTAGAAGAATGCATCTTGGTCATCATTTAACTCCCAGGTTAAATATGGTAAAATGATTTTTCTACAAGAAACTAAAAAATTCCACATCATAGAACTTGATGGTGGATTTGAGACTAAAAGTATTCTCAATGGATTTTCATTGTCTAAATATTTCATTTGCATTATTTTACACCATTTCAAATAAGGCTTAGCATACATGCCCCAAATCATTTTTGCACCTAAAGCCATATTTTTTTATGCCATACTTTGAAGACCCACACTGCCTTTTACTTTTTCCAAGCACATAGTTTCTAATGAGATTAAAGGAATTTTCTTCTTGCTGTCCATATTACCAATCCACAAAATATTCCTGGCCAGTTTTTGAATATGAACAATAATAGATTTAGGGGCTTTCAGAACAAACATAAAATATTTTTGACTCATGGAAAGAACTATCTTGACTAACAATTTTTTTCCTAATAAAGACAACCAACGCCCTTTCCATGAAATAATTCTAGCTTCAATGCTTTGAATAATTTTATGCCGATAAGAAACCTTGTTTTGACTTGCAAAAAAGGAATACCAAGATATTTGCATGGGAGTTGAGCTTGTTGGAACCTTAAAATCTTCACAATTTATTTTTCAACAGCAACTTTTGTGCTAAACACATAAACTTTAAATTTCCCCTCATTAATTCTTTTCCTTGATGCTAGACAATATATGTCTAGTATTGTTTTAAAATGTTGTGCTTCAAATACCATAGCCTTACCAAAGAGTAAGGTATCATCAGCAAACAAAGAATGAGTTGTTATAGTTGTGTCAAGAATTGAAATTCCCTAAATGGATCCCTAAAGATGAGCCTTATGAATTGACCTACTCAAAGCCTCCGCTAAAATTATGAATAAGAAGGGTGAAAGTGGATCACCTTGATGAACCCCTTGGGTTGATCCAAAAAAAACTACTAGAGAACCATTTAATAAAACTGAAAATTTCACTGATGACAAGCAAGCCATGATCCACTTACACTACTTAACTGAAAAACCAAATTTAAGAAGAAATTTAATGCTCATAGAAGAGATTTTGTTTGTAGCAACAGAATGAAGTACTTCATGTGCTACAATAGCACCTTCCACTATCTCCCTACCAGGTACAAAACCACCCTACTCTTGTGAAACAATTTTAGAAACAAGAGGGTGTAAACATAGACATATGGCCTTGGTAAAAAATTTATATATTGTGTTACATAGTGAAATGGGCCTAAAATCTAAAAAAGAGTGTGGCATTGTAACCTTTGGAATTTAATAGTAGTATGTATGACATTAATTTTTCTTAGCATGCCACCAGATTTCTTGGATTCCTCCATTGCATTAAGGATATCTACACCCACAAAGTCCCAACATTTTTGAAAAAAGATTGTCATGAAACCATATGGGCCTGGTGCCTTATCTGATGGCACAGAAAATACAACTGCTTTAACTTCTTTTAATGAAAACGGGGCCAACAATCTCTCATTATCTTTTGGAAGGATTAACTTTGGGATGACTTGAAGAAGATCCTCCCTTTCCCTAGTCACCTAATCATTATCAAACTTGTTAGTGAATAACAAACAAGAGAAGAATTTGATGCCTTCTTTATGAATATCTTCTTCCTTTGTTAAACAAACTTTCATCGCTTCTTCGTGGCCTTGGGCTTTGGGATTCAGATTAGTCCCCTTGGGTTTTGGGGTTGTCTAGTCCCTGTTAGTTGTTTAACAGCTGTTGGTCAACTATTTTTGTTGTTTTTTTCCTAGTTAATGTTCTATTTTGAACTAGCATCATTTTGGCCCTGAGGGCTCTCTGTGTGAAGGGTACAACACCCTGTAAATGTTGCTTATCTTATCAAAAAAAAACTCCTATGACAATATCATGAATTGAAAAAAATTAATTCTTTGATTTCTTTATTTGAGCATAAATATGAAAGAATTTGGTATTTCTATCTCCATCCTTCAACCACAACTCTCTTGACTTCTGCCTCAAATACACTTCCTCTCTCACAAACAATTCCTTCCATTCCTCTTGCAACTTTTTATGTTCTTCAAATAGCACATTGTTTAAACCATTTGCAACAATTGCTTCATTTACCTCAGAAAGACTTTTATAAACCAAATCCTTTTACACAAAAAAACTCTTAAAAACTCAAGCTAATTCCATAACTTAATATGTAATTTCATCTGATCCAACTTCATATTCAACTAATGCATTCTAAAACCCTTATAGTAAGGTGCACTTAACCACCATTGCCTTAATAAATTTAGAAATTGAGGATGACGAAGCCACATTGCTTCAAATTTGAAAGAAGATTTCCATTTTGGTTTAACCTTCTTTGAACAAAAATTCAGAGAAATTGCAAAATGATCTTAAGCATTAAAAGACAAAATATCAAATGATAAATCATATTTAGTTGCAACCTAATTTGGAGAAGTTAGAAATCTATCCAATCTTTTCACAATTTGCAGAAATTTTTTCCATATATTAGTCCATGTAAAGCTACCATTTAATGGTAGTATGTCCACCAAAGTGTTTCCTTGGATGAATGATTGAAAATATTCCATATCCTTTTTAGGGGGATAAATACCACCTTTTTTCTTTAAAGTTGATACTATTTCATTAAAATCCCCAGTTAAAATAACCTTATCTTGACCCAGCTAATCCATAATTTGATTTAGCTTATATCCCAGAGAATTTTTTTCCCCATTGAGTTATTTGACCCATAAACATTAAGCAACCAAAATGATAAATCATAATGGGATATCTACATTAGTTGTCAATTACACTCACAAGTAACATTAGAAATACTTACTGTTTTATCATTCCATAAAGTAATAAGGCCTCCTAATGCCCCTTGAGATGGTGATTGGAAAGATCTCCAGTTTGATCATTTTTTGCTAAACTTTTCAAAAGATTCCATTAATACTTTTTTTTCTTGAAGAACCACTATATCTGCCCCACATATATCCAACTATTACTTTATTTGGGCCCTCTTGTTAGAGGAATTAATGCCTCTAACATTCCAATATATGATTTTCATAATACCCTAGGAGAGCAACATGCTCTCCTTGGTCTTTTTTGCTTTTCACTACCCCCAAACATATGACCATCTAAAGTAGATTGAATTCCTGCTTCAATTTCCTCTTGAAGCTTGACAGCTAAAGATTTCATACGTCTTTTGGAAAGTGACTTTTTACTAATGGGAGGAGACATCAGAGATTAGGCTATGGAGAGATTATTGGGATGTTCTAGCCCATCTTCTTCAACTAATACCTCTATTGCAATCTCTTGTATTAATTGTTCCCCAACAGATGAAAGAACTTCATCTACAAATAACTCAACCTCCTTATTAGAAGAAAAAGATGAAGAATAGAAATAAGAAGGCTCATTTTTCCTTTGATCAGGTAAAAGAAGTTTAAGATCCCTATCACCATGAATTTCAAATATTTTTGATATGGAACAATGATTATCAACACCAATAGTGAGCAATTTGGCACATTTATTGATTTGTTGAATGCTAACAATTTGGATCAATGGAACCAGAAGACTTAGAGAATTAAAAAAGGTCTTCACTGACAACACCCTTTCCCAACCTTCTGGCAATGAAACAATAAAAAATTTATGCTTTAAAAGATAACTCTTGATTGTTGACAACTTGAGTGCTACCTGATCTAACTTCACTAAAGAAGCAATCTCCAAACTAGTAACCAAACCACCCTTAGAGCACCTTGTTGAAGAAACTTGTCCATTAACAATTGAGAACTGCCCACTCAAAGAACCCCTAAATACAACTTTAGGACTAGATGACTTTGATTGCATTTCCCACCCTTGAACAACATCAGATTATGAAACTTGTGTAGCAATTGCAACACATGGAGAAGGAACAGATGCCTTCTTAGGAGAAGACAACATAGTATCTACCAATTCCTCATTAATTTGACACAAACTAGTTGGATGAAAAAGGAAATGGCAAGAAGCAAAAAATGTTTATGGATCTTCAAATACAACTTCTTGCTCCCACACCCCATTAGAAGATGAAATGCTCAAAGCAGTGGAAAGACGCTTTATTACATCAAAAAGAGCACAAAATCTCACCGACAATGAAGGATTTTTAAAATTTAATTCAAATCATGATGAATAAATATACCCAATTGATTACCCAGAATTTCAATAAGATGGGTCTCTATATTTAAGTGGTAGACCCTGCAATTGGATCCAAAAAGGCATGAATCTAACTCTAGATTGAATAGACGAGAAATTAGGGATCCAAGGAGTAGTATATAGACTAGAACCTTCATAGAACCATGACTTAACCCTATGAACTGCATTTCTAGCTTATTATTGGAAAAGACAATAACAAAGAATCCCTCACAGGCTTGTTTAGATAAAAAACCTGAGTAGATCCTTCCCATTCATGAAAAACCCAAAATTGCAAAGAATTCAAAGCAGGAGAGAATTTCCAAAACTTATAGATAAGCGCTAAACCCTTTAGATCTCGTACTTGGGGCTGAAGCATTTCCTCCTTAAAAGGTAACCGAAATAGATCCTTCCAGATTAAACTTACTTTTCAACCTTGGACACCAAACTTTGTTTTGATGCTTTAGGCCAGGAGCTTTTCCATCCACCTTCTTTATTTGGAAAGAAGCGTTCTCAATAGATTTACCCTTGTGATCTAGATAACAAGAGTTTTTAAGGGGAATATAATTTGGATATGTACCAGGATTAGAATACTATTGCAAAACAACAACATTAGACCCCCTATTTGGAATGAAGGGAGCTCCAGCAATGATTGGAATATTATTTGGGAAAGTAGTTGGATGAAAAAGAGGTCTAGAAAGCTGCTTCGAAGCAACAACATTAGACCTCCAATTTGGAATGAAAGAAGCCCCATCATTGATTGGAATATCATTTGGGAATGTAGCTAGAGGGCAACCGGAGACCACATCCACCCATGAACGGTGTGATGCACCTGAGAACTCATCATGAGATCCAAGATCCGACGCACAAATTTCTAAAACCGGTTGTGAAACCCTACTCAATTCTTTCTTAGCACGGGAAAAGGGTCGGGCCCATTGACCTGAAACACCACCTCTATGATTACCTTGATGATCTCTAAGCCCTTAAAACCATAAAAATTTCAATTTTCCCAAAAAAAATTCATTTCCTAGTACGCAGCGTGTTGATCTGTAATAGGAAGCATCTGAAGCATGTGAAAATGGACGCCTTCCTGCTTGAAAGCCACCATGGAAGCCCAAAAAATATCTAGAACAACTCGATATTTTTGAAAAACTTTCGTTGGAGATGAATGGCGCTTTCTGATTTTTGTGGTGCTCCTTTTCCAACATTCTTTCTTTACCAATTTGCCAAAAATGAGTCAAACAATTAATTAATTAAAATGAGCCAAACAATTAATTAATTAAATTAGTTAATTAAATCTATGATATAGATTGTGGAAACTTACTATCATTAATTAAATTAGTTAATTAATATTAATTGAAAATGATGATGAAAAGTATGATGAATAGATGAAATGTGTGAATCATTTTTAAATATCTACACCAACTAATTTTTATAATGGTTAGAAACATATATTTAATAATATTAAATTTAACTAGAATAATATTCTAAAAAATAAATTACATAAAACATAAAATGTCTAACACCCAACAAATATATAATACCATGTACACCATGACAAAACATTCATCTTAAAGATTTCTTTTATAGCTAATTTAATTTTAAATTTTATTATAAAAACTAATTATTTTAGAGTTTATCTTCAGTCTGAAATCCTTTATGAATAATTGTGAATAATATCTTCAGTCTGAAATCCTTTATGAATAATTGTGAATAATTTTAAAATACCAATGGTCCCGGTTAGCAATAATTGATCCTCACTCGGGAAAGGAATACACTGTTTACAACTTGAATTCTCTCCCATCACTGAAATCATCCGTCTTCAGTTTTTGGCTTGCGAATGATGGGCTCTGTCAACTCAAACAACTTTTGTCAGCCAAATCTTCTGCTGAAAGCGCTGCTGATTTGTCACGAAATTTTTGCTTGCCCTTTGAAAACCATCCAGCTTTAAAAGAACCATCCTTTGATTTATATTGGTTGTATGAATAGTGCGCCTCAAATTTCCCTGTCACATCATTGTGCAGATCCCTCGCAATCATACTGATTCGAAATTTACAGTAGAATGATTTGTTATCTGTCTGATAGCAAAAGCTCTTTGGGTGGAAGTTACTAGGTGATCCTCAGATGTTGAAAAGTTTCTGCAATTAGTATGGCTGACGAGTCAAGATAGTTATGCTTCAGCTATCTCAAATGGTATGGTACTACATTTTTCTCAGAACGTCAGAGCTACGCTGCATTAAATGAATGAAATTGATGAATAGAGATGTTACAGAGGTTATATCTAGTACAGATTTGATTCTGAAACAAATCTCCTTTTGTATACAACTGTTGAGTCATCGTCAAACAAGTTTTAGTCATTTAAGGATAAAAGCTTCAAAATATCAGATGAATGCCTCCAAAAACTCAACTGAATGGTGGCATTCTATTTCCATTTACATTTTAAGTGAGTACCAACTTGTAGGGTCTTTATCAGAATTTTGTCTGCCACACCTGCATATTTCATCGGATTCCTCCGAGAGATTCCATTGAATCTCTCGACCCTTATACTAAATTTTCCCGCGTTGATCTATAAGTAAGCAAAATGAAAATATAAGATTGAAGTTCTTCACAAAGTAATACTTTTGTAGAGATAATCAGTGTGATGGCATTGAATCGATCTGCTGAACTGGTTGGCCGCTGCAATGGAGAGTGGACTGGAACTACCGAAAAATGGTTTTCTTTTTTCCTTATTTCACCCTGTTAATTTGTATGCTCATTTGTAATTAATTGTTTTTGGTGTGTCACCTTTTTGCTCTGCTTATTCTTATACTTCAAGGAGCCTTTTGTTTATGAGTGGTATGTGTTGAAAAGTTAGCAGTTAATATATTGCTGTAGCAACAACTCTGCTAACTGTGGGTAATCTTTCGTATGGAGATTTATGAGTGCTCTGCTGTAGCAGTAGCTTGAAGAAGCAACCAAAAAAATAAGGGATGTTTATCATGTTATTTTCTGAATATATGAAAAGAGCAGTAGCTCTGTTTCATGACCTGTGAAAAGAAAGAAGTTTGTAGATTTTAAAATGGTTGCAATATAAATAATTTTCTGTTTATCCTCTATTTCATCTCTGAGTTTTTATTCTCTATTTTGGATTTTTCTTGTATTACTCTCTATTTTGGATTTTTCTTGTATTACTCTACCTCTTCCTTTCATTTATCAACATTTCATATCATACCTCATGATCCATCATCATAATGATAGACAAAAGATTGAAATATATAATTTTGTTGCAGACAGTGGAGAAATATTCAACTTTTCGAGCTCAAAATATGATGAAAATAAGCAAGTGGATGACCAGAATCCAATTGAAGGAGTGGCACTGACGGTGCCCATAACTGATGATCCAGAGCTACCTGTGTTAACTTTTCGAGTGTGGGTGTTGGGAATTTTAGCGTGCGGGCTCATGTCATTGTTGAATCAATTTGTTGCCTACAGAGGGAATCCCATCAAGATTACAGCAGTGTCTGCTCAGATTGTAGTTCTACCAGTGGGTCGTTTCATGGCGACCACATTACCCAGGAAAAGAATTCGTTTTCCTGGAACAGATTGGCAGTTTTCGCTCAATCCAGGGCCCTTTAATATTAACGAGCATGTTCTTATTACCATATTTGCAAGTGTGGGAATCAGTTGAGTTTATGCAATCCACATTCTCACCATTATTAAGGCCTTCTATGGAAGGAAAATGAATCCTGTAGCAGCATGGCTATTGGCATTAACTACACAGGTATAAGGTCTAATATCAAAAATTAGATTGTGGATTGAATTGAGAAATACTAGTTTATGATATCTGGGGAGATAATTTTTATCTGATCATGACCAGAAGCTGGGCTTTGGATGGGCCGGGTTATTCAGAAAGTTACTGGTGGAGTCTTCTTACATGTGGTGGCCTACAACACTTGTCCAATTTTCAATCTTTAGGTCGGTTAAAATCTCTTACCTATTAATAAATATTAAATGGTAATTATTTATTATTTCAGGTATAAAATAGTAATCATATTAAATTATTGAATATATATTAATTAGGTATATTTTTATATTGATTTTTCATATGACACTTAGCAATCTATTATTAAAAGTTATATCAAACAACATTTGTTGTTTAACATTGTTTTTGAAATCACAAAAGGACTATCCAAACTTGAATTTTAGAATTATCAAGATGAATTTCATTAAAACAACTAACTGCTACTATATCAACATTGTTTTATTATCTATTGAATTCTCTCATCCAATAACATTGATGGGTTTGTTGTATTGAGATGTCTTAATCTCGGCATTGTTTTTTCAATTATGCTAATAGACGAATAGGTTGTCCTTGTTATTGTTGCATTGAGTGCTTATCTGATGCAAGAAATTTTGGAGGTCATATCTTTTGATTTGAGAGTTCAATTGAGCTCTTGCATGTAATTAGATTAGTAAATTGATAATTTTTAGCAAAATCTTTTTTTTTTGGGTAATTTCTCATACTCTGCATGACCTATAAAAGTTGCCAATCATTTGAAACTAATTAAAATGACACTAATTGTCAATTTACTAGTCAGAATTACATGCAACGGTTTGAAATTAAATAAAAGAATTGAAAAATAGCCTTTAAAAAATCATTAAGAGTTTAGATTCCCAGATAAAAAATTATGACCTCCCAAATTCCTCCATCATTAAATTGATGTCTCATAGATGGTCTTTAATTTTTGCATTTTCAAAGGTTCAGTGTATTGCTTGGGGCATTACATTTCTTTGTAACTGATGAATACCAATCCATATTCCTTTGTATTGGCAATGGTGATGCAAGGCACTTCATGAAGAAGGCAGGAGGCCAAAGTGAGGGATGACAAGGTTTCAGTTCTTCATTATAGTGTTAGCATGCAGTTTAGCATATTACATACTACCCAATTTCTTTTCCCCTTCGATATCCTCTATGTCCATAGCCTGTTGGATATCAAAAGATTCAGTGACAGCACAACAAATAGGGTCAGGATTGTATGGCCTGGGGCTTAGATCCTTCGCATTGGACTGGGCAACAGTTGCAGGATTTTTAGGCAGTCCACTGGCTACACCATGGTTCGCCATAGCCAACACTATGGTTGGTTTCATCGTCATAGTCTACATTATCCTCCCAATCACATACTAAACAAATGTTTATAACACCCAAAAATTCCCATTTATTTCTTCCCACATTTTTTTAGACGATGACCAACCATACGACACCATAGGGTGTTGAAGAGAGATTTCACATTCGACAAGGATGCCTATAATCAATACAACAATCTCAACTTGAGCAGAATCCTTGCTATCACATATGGTTTAAGCTTTGCAGCTCTCTCTGCAACTGTCTCCCATGTTCTCTTTTATGGAAAGTAAGCATACTCGTTTGACAAAAAAGTTTAGTAAAAAATTATGATTTTTCCTTTTAAGTGTATGTTGTTTTTAAGTTCAATTGTGTAAGATTTGTTTTGTATGAATGTTTTGGATCACACTTTTTGATCTATGATTAGAATAATAGAGAGTTGGATCACAAATCATAGATCATAGTGTTTGGTCGAAACATTGATGCAAAACAAATCTTATACACTTAACCAAGAAATGAAATGCATTAATTATTATTGTAATGTCCCTGAAATAATTTAAATTATTTTAAAGGGAAAATTCATAATGATGTTTTGTAACAACAATCTAAATTTAAAAATAATATTAAATAAATAATAATTAAATATTTAATAATAAACTTAAATTATTAAAAATGTCGTTTAAATTTGAATTTATTCTGGCCGACTTCTCCTGGGAAGGCGCAAATAATATTTTGATTTTTCTTTTGCTTGGGTCGACTTCAAACTGAAAAGTATTTATTTTGGAAGGCATTTCATATCTTATCATCACAGAATTGGAATTGATCCTACCAATTATCGAGGAAGACGTAGTCATTCCTGCATGGCATCCAAGTACTCAACGTAGTTGGGAACTGGAGATTTCATGTTAGCATCTCTCTATCCGTCCCTTTCCAAGCACTCATTCATTCAACTTGTGCAGACTCCAGGAATTTGCATCCATCTGACTCCATCGAGCAAGTCATCTATCTCAAGCGGAGTAGTCGGGAGATTTCTGATGGCATAATGGTTGTGTAGTCTCTGACTCTCGCCATCAATAGAAGCAATATCCCCATAAGCTACATGGTCCGGTGATCATTCTCTGCCAACTCACACATGGGTCCGTCTATCTATTGGCACGGGGCTTGGACTTACATTTGATATTGTGGATCGGTGTTGACATCGGTGGTAATCTATTCTCATTCATCGAACTCTATACCCAAATCATCATCATCAACGCTCATTCTGCTACGACTATCATTGGGAGTTCTATAATAGATGTGCGGCATCTCCGGAAGCATTGTGACCACCGAACAAGAAAGGAGATGATGAAGTGACATTGTGAGGACGGCAGTAGATTGAAGAAAGATTCAACATTATCTAAGTATCTAGTCTATTGGTAGGAGCGACGCCATTCATCATTCATCAAGCTTGGCATATGCGAGTTGTTAAAATCGTATTCACAAAGTTTTAGTTGAAGCTCATCGGAAAGACTGATTTTATTCTAAACTCGCTCATATTTATTTCTGTAGCAATCCTCTGTTTAATACACTACAAAATGGTTCATAAATTTGTTGGCGTATGATTATTTTGTTCAATACATGTTTCACTCTATGTTGAATTATTTCGATTCAGTAAATTGTTAAGTGACGCATGGTGTTGTATCTGGCTTCATTACATGATCGTTGTAGAAGAACACTTGTTACAATGCGAGCATCTAAATGAATTAATCTATAACATCTCTATGATCAAATATATCTAGTTTGGCATTTCTCAATTGAAGTTATTTCTATCAGATCTAGTTTTCATTTCTCTAGTAAACTGTAATTGGAGTCTAATCAAATTGTAGTGGAAATCACACCATTTAAAATTATTACATTTCTGGGTAAATTACTATCGGCATTTGAGAGGGCATCTCACAGTAGTATCAAAGCCATAAGGCCTGCTAGCCTGTGGACAAAATCGTATGCCATTGAGTCAGAGAGATATTCGTACCATAGAGAGAGAAAAGAAGAAGTCTGAAGCTGCTCAAGGAATAGGAGGCCGAGGTAAGGAGAAAATGGGGGACAAAGATCAGAATGATAAGTCAAGGACAACTTTATGAAGCAACAAGACCAAACAAATCAGACCTTGTTGCAAGCCATTTAATCTCTTACTACTACAGTCAACAACATTAAATCAGGATCCAGCAGTGCTGAAGGAGGCCATCCGGAGTGTTCAGGAGGAGGAGAACAGAGCAGAACTTCAAATGGTCACACTTACAAGCACATTCAGCCAAGGTTTTTGCCTAGAATAGAAGGCCAACAGGAAGGGGAAGAGCAGCACAACTATGCAAGTATTGTGCGTGAGTATCTGGATTTGGATGTTGATGCTCAAGCGGCCATCTCTTTCGATTAGTTTTACAGTGCTAGACGAAGTGATGAGAGACAACAATGTGGAAACAGAGATCTCTAGCACAAGATCAGCAAACTTTCACTTCCGACATTCGATGGTTTAGGAAAGATGACTACACAATCATGGATCCAAAAATTGGACATATTTTTCTCTCAACCCCATGACTGAAGAAGAGGCTATCAAATTTTCTATTTTACACTTGGAAGATCTCTCTCATGAATGGTGGCACCATGGCATTGTGACATAAGGGTTTGATCGGGTATCATCATGTGCATATCTCACGTAGAAATTGGTGGAGAGGTTTGATAGAAAAGACCTGGAAGCATACTTCCAAGAACTAACCAGATTGAAGCAAGCAGGCACCATGGATGAATATGTTTCAGAATTTCAAAGACCTGCGGTGATGGTGTCCAATGTATTAGACAAGAGGCTCACATTCTTCTTCATCGAAGGCTTATCAGATTCTTTTCGTGGCTTGGTGAGGGCTTTGGAGCCAACAACGTTAGAAGATTCCATTCGGAAAGCTTTGAGTCTTGAAGATTCCACCAAGAAAGGAAAGACCGTGATCAAGAATGGGTCAGCAAAATAGCCAAAGATCACTCAACCACCAAAACGACCACCGCAATCCCCCGAGATGTCCAGAAATGAGCTTTGAAAAAGGGGATTGTGCTATTATTGTAAGGGACCTTGGGTTGATGGTCACAGGTGTAAGGGAAGAGGAAAAATTCATTATATTGAGGTAGTCCCTAACGACAATACTGAAGAAGGAGAAGACAAATTCCTCTTTGATGAGGAGGTGCATGTAGAAGCATTGGGGGAAGGTGCCCTCGCATCACTTTGGAGAGCACCGAAGTATCATTCTCTTCGCATTGGAGGGGACCTATATGGATAGAAGGTTTAACAATACTAATCGATAGCAAAGCCACCCACAATTTCATCGATGAGAAGCTAGTAGCTAAGTTAAGTTTAAGGGTAGAGTATTTTGAAGGATTTGATGTGGCAGTTACATATGGGTACACTATTTTGTGCAATTTTCGGATTCGACAGATGGAGTTGACCATAGGGGATCACAAGATGCAAGAAGACTTTTACATAATCAGCATTGGTGGGACAGAGGTAGTCTTGGGAGTACAATGGTTGCACTCACTTGGAGAGTACACAACAAATTATTAGACTCTGGAGTTGAAGTTCAAAGCAGACGGAAGAGAAGTCATTCTCTAAGGATTGCCCAAGGAGGGGCCTAAGAACATTTCAAAGGAATCGAAGGTAGGAACGAGGGCATGCAAGGATTCAACTTTGAAGTTGCTTGAGGGCAAGCAACACTCTAGCGGGGAGGACTGTAATGTCCCCAAAATAACTTAAGTTATTTTGGAGGGAAAATTCATAATGGTGTTTTTTAACACAAATTTGAATTTAAAAATAATATTAAATAAATAATAATTAAATATTTAATAATAAATTTAAATTATTAAAAATAACATTTAAATTTGAATTTATTATGGCCAACTTCTCTTGGGAAGGCGTAAATAAATTTTTTATTTTTCTTTTGCTTGGGTTGACTTCAAACTGAAAAGTATTTATTTTGGAAGGCGTTTCATGTCTTATCATCACGGAACTAGAATTGATCCTTGCCAATTATTGAGGAAGACGTAGTCGTTCCTATGTGGCATCCAAGTACTCAACATAGTTGGGAAATGGAGATTTCATGTTAGCATCTCTTTATCTGTCTCTTTCCAGGCACTCATTCATTCGACTTGTGCAGACTCCAGAAATTTGCATCCATCTGACTCCATCAAGCAGGTCATCTATCTCAAGCGGAGTAGTCGAGAGATTTCCAATGGCATGATGGTTGTGTAGTCTTTGACTCTCGCCATCAATAGAAGCGATATCCCCATAAGCTATATGGTCTGGCAATCATTCTCTACCAACTCACACATGGGTCTGTCTATCTATTGGCACGGGGCTTGAACTTAAATTTGATACTATGGATCGGTGTCGACATCGGTGGTAATCTATTCTCATTCATCAAACTCCATACCCAAGTCATCATTGTCGGCACTCATTCCACTACGACAATCATTGGGAGTTCTAGATAATAGATGTGTGGAATCTCCAAAAGTATTGTGACCATCGAACAAGAAAGGAGATGATGAAGTGATAGTGTGAGGACAATGGTAGATTGAAGAAAGAGTCGACATTACCTAAGTATCGGGTCTATTGGTAGGAGCGATGCCATTCATCATTCATCGGGCTTGGCATATGCGGGTTGTTAAAATGGTATTCACAAAGTTTTAGTTGAAGCTCATCGGAAAGATTGATTTTATTTTGAACTCGATCATATTTATTTCTATAGAAATCCTCTGTTTAATACACTACATAACGGTTCATAAATCTATTGGCGTATGATTATTTTGTTCAGTACATGTTTCACTCTATGTTGAATTATTTTGGTTCAGTAAATTGTTAAGTGGCGGGGTATGTGCAGGATCATGATGGGCCAAAAAGTGGCAATATGATGGGTATGTGGCTGACGACTATTTTTTTACCCAAAATTGATAAAATAAAAAAGGTTTTTAAAGGAGATTAGAACTTTCCACCCGATATAGAATTATCTTTTACTTTGAATTTAATAAGTAATTATTATTGTTTCTATTCAAATTATAGTAAAAGTCTAATTGATAGGAGTGATTGAAAAACGTCATAAACTTTCAAGCGGTATCACATTTTTTGAATCCAAAACATTCATCACATTCTATGATTTTCATACTATAGGATTAAAAAAAGAAAAATTCAATTTCATGAAGTTTTGACCAAGTTAAGATGGTCAGACATACAAGTTTTTATATTTTTTAAAAGTTGTAATAAAAAATTCATAATTAATTATTTACTTAGAAAAAAATTACAAAAAAATATGCATCACATTCGGACATGAGTCATGTACTTATATCTAAAATATTATAAAAAAATATTATCGTTTATTGTGGTTAGAGATTGAATTAACAGAACCACCTGCATATTTTAAGCGAAATTTAAAGTACCATTACGTGAAAATTAAATTTTATTAGACGGGCGTGGAACAATTTATTATGTGGTGGCGTTGGAACATGGGTTGTGGTGAACGAGGCGGTGGATCGCCTGGCGGTGACGACGGTATTGAATCGCGTTCGGTTTGAGTTCGGATGTTTCATCAGACGCTGGTTTGGCTGCTGATGGGGAATGGATGGCGGGCGTTGCGGGCGGAAGCGAACGGACGGGAACAATCTTCATTAAAATAATATTAAATAAATAAGCTATATGATCAGGCGATCATTCTCTACCAACTCACACATGGGTCCGTCTATCTATTGGCACGGGGCTTGGACTTACATTTGATATTGTGGATCGGTGTCAACATCGATGGTAATCTATTCTCATTCATTGAACTCTATACCTGAATCATCATCATCGGTGCTCATTCCGTTGCGGCAATCATCAGGAGTTCTATAATAGATGTGTGGCATCTCCAGAAGCATTGTGACCACTGAACAAGAAAGGAGATGTTGAAGTGACAATGTGAGGATGGCGGTAGATTGAAGAAAGAGTCAACATTATCTAAGTATCAGGTCTGTTGGTAGGAGTGACACCATTCATCATTCATCGGGCTTGGCATACGCGGGTTGTTAAAATGGTATTCACAAAGTTTTAGTTGAAGCTCATCGGAAAGATTGATTTTATTCTGAACTCGAGCATATTTATTTATGTAGCAATCCTCTGCTTAATACACTACATAACAGTTCATAAATTTGTTGGCGTATGATTATTCTGTTCAGTACATGTTTCACTCTATGTTGAATTATTTTGGTTCAGTAAATTGTTAAGTGACGCATGGTGTTGTATCTGGATTCATTACATGATCGTTGTACAAGAAAACTTGTTACTGTGCGAGCATCTAAATGAATTAATCTACGATATCTTTGTGATCAAATATATTTGGTTTGGCATTTCTCAATTGAAGGTGTTTCTATCAAATCTGATTTTCATTTCTCTGGTAAACTGTAATTGGAGTCTCATCAGATTGTAGTGGAAATCGCACCATTTAAAATTATTACATTTCTAGGTAAATTGCTATCGGCATTTGAGAGGGAATCTCACAATTATAGACTATGGAAATCGGATGTCTTTTAACGTCTTTTGTAAATTTTTGGTTTAAAGATCACACTCTGATTTTCATAGGTAGCTCAACTAAAATCACACTAATAAGCAACCTCTACTGAAAAACTAGTGTAATTTCAAATTTACCCCTAAATAAATCAAAACTTAAAATATGCTATTTAAACTTATTTTTTTATATAACATTTGTTGAATTTTTTTTGGATATTCTATTGCAATTGCTAGGAATTGATAATTTTTGAGGTTGGTGTGAAAAAAATCCTTATGCAGGAGCATTTGGCAGCAGTCTAAAGCAACAATGCTAGAAAGACAAATTGATGTGCACACCAGATTAATGAAGAAAAATTACAAGTTCGTTCCACAATATCGATTTCTCATTTTGTTAGTATTGACCATGGCATTAACATTAGGAGCTTGTGAGGGTTACAACAATAATCTGCAATTAAGATATTGGGGATTTTTTCTTGCTTGTTGGATTGCTTTTGTATTCACCCTACCTATTGGAATCATTCAAGCTACTACCAATCAGGTATCAGTATGAAATTAAATTTTACTCTCAAATGGTTAGATTTAAATAGCACATTTTATAGGTCAATTTGTATTTAAAATTGCATTAACAAGTGGGTTTTATTGAAGAAGCAAGTGCAATTTTAGATAAACCACATATGCCAATTGGATCTATTTAAATAATAAAGCTTATAAAATAAAATAAAAATTGGATGGTCCAAAAAATTAAGCATTATCAAATGGAAAAATTTATTTAGATATATACACTTGTTTTGTACATGAACCACATGAAAGAATGCATTAACACTAGCCTTCCAAAAAAACTCTTGAAGCCATTAGTCTTGGTGAACTCACAGTTAGCGAATCAGTTGTTATTGCTAACCCCTATAGCATGTTAAGTACTTCAACTATATCATCGAGGTAGTATTTTTCCTTGCTTGGTTTTTGCCCAACAGTGCAAGCAAAGACCTCCCTCTTTGATGTTTTAGGAAAAGATGTCATTACACTGTCAATAATCTCAAACATGTCTTCATCTAAACGATCATCTCCAATACACTAGAAAATTAGGAGGACTCCCCTAGCTAGCCATTGATGTTAAAATTTTCTCGACTGCAACACCTTTGCTCACTCCTTGTGGCTTAACTTCCACAATTTGTTGTCCACTCTTAACGACAATTGGTTCATTTGCAAGAACACTCTCAAGATGATCCAATAATTCCTTTGCTTGCCAAGAACCAAAATCTAGATCTGCATCCTGGAAATGCCATACAACTACACTTTCTTTCTCCTCTACAAAGGAACCATCTGTATTTTTTGTGTATAAACTTGAAAATGGGTCCCACAACTATTGTCCATCCAAAATCCATGAATTGCACACAAGTTTCCCATTCTTCCTCCATCTACCACCTAAAGAAATACCCATGCTCTGCAGCAATACCAAGCTTTTTACATGGTGAGAACCATTCAATCATAGTTTGACATCCCTGACCACTTACAATAAAGACCACATTCGTAAGATCATTGTAGACGGTATTTAAGATTGTCAAGACTTCAGGGCTTGGAGTCTGGATAATTGATGTTTGAGGCATAATAGTACCATCTTAATCTAAAAGAATTGCTCGCCTATTACTCTTTTTGTAAGCCCAGACAATATGCTCAGTAGCAAGCTTACAAAAATTATGATCAAGACTGACGAATCTGAATCTCAATCCAAACCCTAGCCCATAGCATCTTTTCGTTGAGTTCTCTTTGTTGATTCTTTGCAAGTCTCCTATACACCTCTAAGCCCAAAATGCTACATCATGAGTGCTAACATATCTAAAATATTTTTTATGTCTCATTATCTTCTCAACATCTGGCATTGTAATGTCAGCATTCATGGCTTCTGCTATAGCTTTAATATTCCATAGATTTACACAAATAGCTCCACTTAAAGAGGGTGAACAACCAATGAATTCAAACACTATGAGCATACTTCTTTTGGGAGTATCAGATGGCAATCCAAAGTTGGTATCCAATTTTGATGTGCATTGCCGACAAACAATGTATTCATAAGGAATAAGATTCATACCATCTCGAACTACCGCTACAACACAAAATTCAACAATAGTGTAAAATGCAATCCTTTCATATAAAGGAATGTATCTCTCCACTAGTTCAACAGGATGATACCCATATTTCCCAAAGATTTCATTTATCCTTCGAGCAATGAGCAATGTCTCTGTCTATACCTCAGTAACTTCCTTACCTCATCCACGTGCAGTATTGAGAATTTGCACCAAAACTACTTTACCAACTAAACCTTCATGCTCCTTCAGAAGTTGTTCCATTGCCAAAATCTTCAAGCTAATTCCCTTAAAAATATCCACATCGTCAACCCCAAGCAGCACAATTTTGCCATCATATTTTTCTTTCAGCTCACCTATATGCCACTCTATATCAGCAAGTTTCAAAACAACTTCAAGCTGACTCATGTGTATTCCCACAAGTACTAAAACTTCCACTTGACCCAAGCACTAAAAACTACATTAGCCAAAGATTCTAATAACTTTTTTTCTTGAAGCATCACCACATTTGATTGTAATGACTCAATTTGATACTTAATCAAGCATCACTTGTTAGGGCAGTCAAGCCCCTAACATTCCATGAAAGGATCCTCATGCTTTCTGAAGAGAGAGATCCTCTCTCCTCTTCTTCAAGGTGTTCTCCAAGTTATTGATATCCCTAGCAACCTCCCTAGGATAAGACTTAGCACCATTGACAGAGGGACACACATCATTAAAGAGGACCCTTTTACTTGATCACCTTAATGTTCTCTCCAAAGTCGACTGAATACCTGCATCAATTTCTACTTGAGTTTTCATACTATTAGGCTTTCTTCCCCTAGTCTTTTTTGGTGAAGCAGACTTGGGCTTCACTGCCTCAGATTGGGAGATGGGTAAGGAGGATGGAACGAGTTCAACATCCTCCTCACAAGCAACTTCCTCTGCAATCTCATAATTTATTAAATCAGTTTCTGACTTTTCTATAATCTCATTCACCATTCCTATCAGGTGTGCTTCAGACACTTCTTGAATTGGAGAGGGAACATTAATGGCTTTTCGAGGAGGTGTGGAATCCTCTAGAGGAGGCATCTCCTGGTCCTGAGAGACTTCCAGATTGTGTGGCACGAGGGAAAGCCTTGGAGTGGGAGTAGGAGAAGACAAAACGCTCCAAAAACCAAATTTGAACCCTTGTTAGACTCTTTTTGTTCGGCCTAGGGGGAGGACCTGCAAGCCTTCCCCAGACCTCTATGAAGGAAAACCATATTACAACCTGCCTCAATATCCCTCTTGCAAATCAGATCTTCCCTAAATGAGAGGATTTGATTCCTAATCCCAAATTTTGATAAAATATAGATCTTTGTGGGAATCAATTTAGGGTCTCTCAAAAACACCCAAATTGAGGCAATCGGGCAACCCCAATCCAGGAAGCAATCTGCACAGATAAACTCCCCCAAAGCATTACCCATTTCCCTCAAGGCAATTTCATCAAAAAATTCAAAAGGCAAGTTGGGCAATGTAAAACAGACAAGTTTTTTAACAACCAGAAAAACCCCCTCTGAAAATTTTGGTTCCCAATTATGTAGAGCCAGGAAGGATTTTCCTACCCAATAATGGCCCTATTTAAGAATTTTTTCCATTCATCTCGCCATTGTCAAACAGAATTAAAAAATAATCGCTCGAAAAAAAATAGAAATCAGTTGAATCACACCAATTTGAGATAGCCCATTCATTGATTTGATGAAGTGACAATTTTTCTCCCCAAACTTGACCCACTAAATCATTTTCCTCTAGATATGAGAAATGTTTAATAAGTTGAGCTTTGGTAAAGCTTACCTTTAGGGTGGGATTAGCCCATGATTCCTTCTCCCCATCTCTAATTTGATTTGTCGAAGCAGGTTTAGTCGCAGCCTTCTTCACCGACTTCTTACCCTGCGAAGGACCACCATTAACATTCTGGGAGCCGTGCTTATTACCACGATCTTCCCATCTCCAAGTGCCAGGAGAACGCCTAGTCGGGTACTTGTTCTAAAGCCAGTAGCTCTCCCTTCCCTTCTAAAAGACAACTTATTTCTCACCAAAAAATGTTGCCGCTGATTCCCTGGCGAAGCATTGAAATTTGGCTTCTGATACCCCTAATTTGCAGATCTTTGAAAACCCTGGCCTGTAGGTCGACGTGACAGGAGGCGATTTGAGTCTACCATCAAAACCTGGCTGTCGCCTTGGAGGAAATGCAGGATTAGGGCTTCTGCGAAACCTAGCGCTTTGAAACCTTTTCTCAAATTGGGGATTAGGGTTTCGCCGGTCACCTCTTCCACGAAAGGTTTCAAAGTCATTCCTCCTCTTATTACGTCGGTTAACCACCGTTGTCTAGCCTTCCTCGCCACGCGGATCTGACACTCTCTAACCAGTCTGCATAGGTGGCCATTCCTCATCCACGATGTCTACCCATGTCTGCATATTCCTCTGCCGAAATTGTGCCATTTTTCTTGCTACAAAAAAAAATTCTAACCTCCCTCGATCTAACACAGTAAGAATTACTATTTTTCCACATTATAGCCCACTGGTCATTAATTGAAAGAGGAGGATATAGCATTCTCATAGGATATAAGTAATATTGATTGACTGTAACATTTGCATTGCTTCCATCCAAGGTATTTGCTATCAATAGCAAGAAAATCCTCCAAAGTTTAGAGTTGCCAGCTTGGTGAATAAAGGATGAAGAAGCATGAGAAATTAATATAGAAACTATGGTTACTTACAGGGCATATCATAGTAAGTGTCACGAATGCTTGGCATACGCCCGTCCTTGGCCACTGCGCCTTCATACTGTCATCAACCAGTTCATTCTAATCAGTATGGAAGCCATGAAAACCAGGAGACAGAGGATAGGAGTGAAATGAATACTTGATAGGCAGATGAACTGGTGCCAAACACGAATCCTGGGGGAAAGCTCTTCCTATTGAAGGAACCGTCCACCGCCATCATTGAGATTAACAATGTTAGTAAGATCCTCACTTTACCTTGAAGTTTCATTTTTGCATAGACAGAGATGAGGCTACCATTGCAGGATGTTCTTTAAAATCAGAGCTTCTTTCCCTCTTCAGTCAATCTGGAAAGCATGGCAACAAGTTGGTCATCTTTAAAAATGGAATAACTCTTCATTACAACATGGATTTAGCTTTTCATTAGCTTCAATATGGTGGAGTAGACTTATTCATTATCATGATCAGCCACTTGTTATCTTTCAAAAACATGCTTATTATTTGTTCAAAAAGGGAATTCATAGATTCAGAAATATTTGGGACTTTGACACTTTTGACTAGGCCTCTTGGCAGTACCTCAAGAAGCATTAGGCTATGGGCTGAGTGATAAATACAAACATTTTTGTTTTTTGCGTAGTCTTTAGTCCCTCTTGATCTTTCTATGAAACTTTGCATTTCTAGGGAATGTAACTTTTTTAAAGATTGGAAGTGGTTGTCATTCAATCCATTACTCGCCCTTAATATTATTGTACGTCGGGTTATGAATAGTCGGCTTGTGGCTATCTTAACTCTCTATTAAGTCATATTATCATTAGTATATTGTTATTTAGTTGTTTAGGTCGGCCTAAGTCTTATATAGGTGTGTCTAAGTCGGCCTAGGTGATATCCTTGGCATAAATAGGTATATATAGGAGGTTGTGAGTCTTATTTCATCATGAAGTGTGAAGTGTGTTCTCATTAGAGATATTTGGAGGTTTTCCCCCTCAAAGTGGCTTGTTATTCTAAGTTATTATCAAGTATTTGCAGCATATTACATATCATATTCTTCTATTGTGCAAGTTATTTCATAACAAGTGGTATCAGAGCATGATCTTGGCACCAGAGAGGCATAAGGTTTTCTCAATTTTCTAAAAGGTGATTTTGGGAGAAGAGCATATCTTTCAAATTTTGGCAAATTCCCTCTGATTTTTTTAAAGTATTTTTGAAGAACATATTGAAGCTTCTGATCTGAATTCCGAAGGAATTGGAGCAGAATTGAGTGAATTATTATAGAATTAGGGTTTCTACACTATTTTTTGGAATCTACATATCTCGCACATCTTGTTGAATTGGAGTCTAATTTTTATTGGGTTTTTGAAGACATAATAAAGGATATTACAGTAAAAATTTGAGAGAATTTAAGTTTCATTTGTGTGATTTATTTTGACATTAGTGGTTTCCATCATGTCGGGGCCTTCAACAAGGGGTAAAAAGAATGTCACTCCGGGGAAGACTCCTAATAAGGATGGTGAAACAATCAAGGATATTACTCATAATGAGGAAATCAATAAGGTCAAGGAAGAAATTTTCTCAATTAAGATGGATATGTGTGACCTAAGAGGAGATATATCGGACATACGAAACATGTTAAGCACCTATAGGGCTGAATCAAGAAAGGAGTTCTCAAGTGGCCAAGGTGAAAATTCTAGGTCAACTACTATTGACACAAGCTTTAGTACTCCTATGGGATCTAGGAATTTATTTCCAAAGGTGGATATGCACAAGTTCAATGGTAAGGATCCTCTAACATGGATAAACCAAATGGAGAATTTTTTTGAAGTACACCAAATTCCAAATGGACAAAAGGTCACGATGGCTTCCTTATATCTAGAACCAAATCAATTCATTTGGTATCATTGGCTTTGCACTCATCCCGAGTAAAAGGGGCTCAGATCTCATGGTCAATTTTTTATATAGGAACTCCAAAGCACAATATAGCTTGATAGCATCACCAGAACAACTTCTTTTGCTTGACTAGCTAAACTTCAACAAACAGGATCAGTTAAGGATTATATTCAGCAATTCCAAAATCTATCCTTAAGGGTGGATACAATTATGGAGGAAAAATTGAATGACTTATTCTTGGGTGGTCTCAAGGATCACATTCAACATGAGGTACGCATGTTTATCCCTAGTTCCATAAATGAGTCTTTTATCTTAGCACGCAGGGTAGAGGAGAAGTATTTGATTCCTAAGAAGCAAGGGGCTAATGTGACAAGAGAGAAAGGATATTCAACACAACCTACAAAGTTGACTCCACAAAAAATTGAGAAAAGATCAAAAGGCTTGTGTTTCAATTGTGATAGCAAATACAGTCAAGGACATAAATGTAGTGAAAAGTGTTTTATATTGAAGGTCCCAATGAGGGAAGAAGAGGAACCCATACTAGAAGATGAAGGGAGTCAAATGAGGAATCAAATGATTCTCAACCAATCATTTCTTGTCATGCACTCTCAGGTTTCAGTGCTCCACAAACTCTCAAGGTGGTGGGGTTCCTAAAGAAGCAGAAGGTAACAGTGTTGATCGACTCAGGTAGTACTCATAATTTCATCAACAAAAAGTTAGCTACTCGTCTAAATTGTTTCATATATCTAGCTCTAGAGTTTCAAGTTTTGATTGCAGATGGTGGTACAGTTAGTTGTTCAAGGAAGTGTCATAGCATTAAATTATCCATGGGAGATTATAAACTTGATACCCCAATGTATGCGATATCCATGGGTGCAGCAGATATTGTTTTGGGAGTACAATGGCTTACTACATTAGGAATGATTGAGATGAACTTCCAAGAACTATTCATGATATTTCAATCAAAAGGAAGGCTAGTAGAACTAAGGGGTTTGAAATCAAAATCCCCACAAATGGTGAGCTCTCATCAAATGAAAAAATTGCTTAAGAAAGGAGTGGATGGATTTGTGGCCCAACTATGTTCATTAGAAGTCTCTCAATCTAATGCTCCTACTCATCCAGATTTGCAAGCTATAATTGATTGTCACTCAGTTGTTCTTGGAGATATGCCTAAGGACTTCCTCTAAGGGGATCATGATCATTCCATACCTGATTGGTCCTTGAGGGAGCCAACCCATAGAACATCGGGCCTTACGGTATCACACATACAAGAGTGAGATAGAAAAGATTATTGAAGAGATGCTAGAAATAGGAATCATCAAGCATAGCCCAAAGTGCTTACTCCTAAGCCTATGGTGATGAATGCGTGGGAAGGATGATGCACTTGGCGCATGTGTCCAGATTATAGAGTGCTCAACATGTACACTATTAAAGATAAGTTTCCAATTCCGGTCATTGATGATTTGCTAGATGAATTAAATGGAGCTATGTTTTTTACCAAGTTAGATCTTAGATCTGGTTATCACCAAATTCAGATTAAGGAGGAATATATTTGTAAGACAACATTTTAGACTCATGAGGGTCATTATGAATTTTTTTTTATGCCATTTGGTCTTACCAATACCATCTACATTCAAAGTTTGATGAATTCCATTTTTAAGAACTATAGAAAGTTTGTGTTAGTATTCTTTGATGATATATTAATTTATAGCAAGACTTGGGAAGAACATTTGCAACATGTGGACCAAGCATTACAAATACTTGAAGATCATAAACTCTATGCTAAGCCATCCAAGTGTATGTTTGGTCTTACATAGGTGGAGTATTTGGGACACATAGTTTCACATGAAGGAGTAAAGGTGGACCCTAACAAAATTAAGGCTCTCATGGAATGGCCTATTCCAAAAACCATTAAGAAACTGAGAGGATTCTTGGGATTGATAGGGTACTATAGAAGATTTGTGAAGAATTATGGTAGTATAGCAGCACCTCTCACCACTCTATTGAAGAAGGATTCCTTTCATTGGAACGAGTCTACCAATACAACATTTGAGAGATTGAAGGAGGCTATGTGTACAACTCCAGTACTTTCCACTCCTGACTTCACCAAGGAATTCATTGTGGAATGTGATGCTTCTAGAAATGGGATAGGAGCAGTGCTCATGCAAGAAGGTTGACCAATTCCTTTTCAAAGTAGATCAATTAAAGGTAGAATCAACTAAAACCTATTTATGAGAAAGGAAATGCTACATGATACTCCATACGGTGAAACAATGGCGGCCTTATCTATTGGGTAGACATTTCAAGGTTAAAACGAATCATGATAGCCTAAAATATTTTTGGAGCAATGACTATCTAAAGAACTAACAAGAAATGGGTCCACTAAGATGTTAGGATATGACTTTGAGATTGTATATGAAGGGAAAGAAAAGAAATATTATAAAGTAGAAATGCATCAAGGAAGGATTAGAAAGATGAAGCCTTATTGTGTCCCCTTTCAATATTACAAGAAAATTGGCTGGAGGAAGCCAAAGCAGAGTGGAAAAATGATGTTGAGACAAGTAATCTCATCGAATAATTAAAAAGTGATCCTAGTAGTTAGGATAAACTTTTTTGGAAGGGAGATACTCTTTGGTATAAAGAGCGTTTGTATCTCTGCAAGAATTCCAACCTTAAAATCAAGATTCTCATAGAGTTGCATGAGTCTCCAGTGGGTGGTCATTCAGGATTTTTGAAGACATATCATCGAGTCAAGCAAGATTTCTTTTGGGAGGGGCTAAAGGGTGATGTTCAAAAATTTGTGGCTAAATGTTTGGTGTGTCAAAGGCATAAAGGGGAGACAATTAAGACACCAAGTCTCTTGCAACCCTTATCTATTCTTAGCCAACGTTGGGAAGAGGTATCCATGGACTTCATCACATGGCTTACCAAATCTAAAGGTCATAATGCCATCATGGTATTAGTTGATCACCTCACTAAATATGCACATTTGTTACGTGCTTACATCCTCTTCTGACAAGTCGCATTGGCTAAAGCTTTTGGGAATATCCAAAAGTTACGTATTACTTTACACCTAAAGTTATTGTTAGTGATGTTATCCTATCTTCGCCTAGTCTTTTGGAAAGATTTATTATCATGTTTGGGTACTCAATTGGCTCATAGCTCTTCATACCACCCTCAATTAGATGGGAAAACTGAGGTTGTTAATAAGTGTTTGGAAGGATATCTACGTTGTTTCACTTTAGAGAAACAGTCTCAATGGGTAGATTGGCTACCACTTGCAGAATGGTGGTTTAACACTTATTTTCATAGCTCATAAAAAATGTCTCCATTTTTGGAACTTTATGGATATCATCCTCCTTCCATCACATCATAAATTAAGGTGTCCCCAAGAGTTCAAGCAGTAGAAGACCACTTGCTTCATCAACAACAAGTACTTTCAGGACTCAAGGAGAATTTACCCATGGCACAAAATCGAATGAAACAACGAGGAGACCAGCTTTGTCGTAGTGAAAGAAGTTTTGAAGTTGGGGATTGGGTCTTCTTAGATTGTAGCTTATATAAGCAAATCTCACTAAATTAGCAAAGAAAAGAATAATAAGTTGTCCTCAAAGTAGTATGGTCCATACCAAATCATCGCGAGAGAATCGTGAGTGTTGCCTACAAGCTTGAGTTGCCTTATGACAACAAAGATACATCGGAGTTTTTCATGTTTCTTGTTTGAAGAAGGTAATTGGGCATAATATTTCCACTCAAACAACACTTCCTGAGCTGGATGAAGAAGGGAGAATCATTTTGGAACCAGAGTGCATTCGTCAAACACGCACAAAGAAGCTAAGGAATAGAACTATCACTAAGTATCTCATCCAATGGAAGAATTTACCAGTTGAAGATGCCACATGGGAAGATGAGGAGTTCATTCAAAAGTTTCCAAACTTGATTAGCATTGAGGACAATGCTTCTTTGAAGAAGGGGGGCATGCTACGCCCTTAATATTATTGTACATCGGGTTATGAATAGTCGGCTTGTGGCTATCTTAACTCTCTATTAAGTCATATTATCATTAGTATATTGTTATTTAGCTGTTTAGGTCAGCCTAAGTCTTATATAGGTGTGTCTAAGTTGGCCTAGGTGATATCCTTGGCATAAATAGGTATATATAGGAGGTTGTGAGTCTTATTTCATCATCAAGTGTGAAGTGTGTTCTCATTAGAGATATTTGCGGAGGTTTCCCCTCGAGGTGCCTTGTTATTACTCATTTATTATCAAGTATTTGCAGCATGGCTTCATATCATATTCTTCTATTGTGCAAGTTGGGTATGTGTAGGATCATGGTGCTTAGTGAAAAGCAATATTATGGGTATTTGTAGGGTATGTGGCTAGCCAATTTTTTTCACCCAAAATTAATGAAGCGAAAAGGATTTTTAGAGAGAGATTCTCAGCTTTCCAAAAATATAAATTATGATTTAATTTGAATTTAATAAATAATTATTATTCATTTTCTATTAGAATTGACTAAAGTCTTGATCGATAGGATGATTATCTATAACTTTCAAATGGTATCATATTTTTTGAATCCAAAACATGCATCATTCTATGCTTCGCATAATATAGGATTAAAAAAGGAAAATTGAATTTGATGAAGTTTTGACCAAGTTAAGGTGGTCAGACATACAAATTTTTATATTTTTTAAAAGTTGTAATAAAAGATTCATAATTAATTATTTACTTGGAAAAAAATTACAAAAAAATATGCATCACATCCGGACATGATTCCTCTACTTATATAAAAATCTTACAAAAAAATATTATCATTTTATTATGGTTAGGGTGGTCAGACAGACACCTACTTCTTATTTTTCCACTGAGAATTTAAGTGCATACTACATTGAGAACAAAATTTTTCACCAAATAGATTTTATTTAGTTTTAAAATAAACCTAGTATTTTAGAAACTAAATTCAATTTTCTACAAATTCTATTCTTACATATTTTTTTGAAATAATATAGATAACTTATTGAAATATTTCACGTCAAGTTGCCTAACAGCGATTTTTCTGAATTTTTTGCCACTTAAGGAATTTTGTTTTGCATGATGATCCACGCGCCGATTATTTCATAACATCCATTCTATTTTTTTCCTTTTAAGAAGGTCTATACTCATATCCTTCCTAGATGGTCTCTTATTCCACGTCTTAATCAGAGGTGGAAATGCAAATTTAGTTTCAAATTTTGGATCAAAATGAGTACTCAAATATGGAATTTAAAAGCAGATTTTGACACGCAAGTGCTGGCTTGGAAAATCTTGCATTGCAAGCTATCTGTTGTGGATAGATTGAAATGTATGATGGCTCAACCAACCAAATGCCCCTATTGTTTATGCATTGAAAATATGAAACACATTTTTTGGGACTACACTTATGTTAAGAGATAATGGACAGCTATTTTTAAAAAAAATTCAGCTATTTTCTATCATGAGTTAAATTGGAAAGAAGTTATCCTTGGTTTTGGTATGCACAACAATGTTATTGTTGACTCCAATAGGCAAGTGGTTGTCAAACACATATGGAAAGACAGATGTTCAACTGTATTTTCTAATAACTTTCATCAAGCAAGTGCAACTTTATGGCTTTACTCTGACATTTTTATATAAGTGGCTTTTTTGTTTTCACAGCTTCGAGTATTATGCAAGAAAAGCACAAAGAACTTGGTGCAACTTCAGCAAATAAAAGATCAAATTTTACAATTTTAATTCGATGACAAGCTTAGCCAAAGTAAAATTGTACAGTATATGAAATGAATGTTTTGGTGCAGCTTTGGATTTGTATGTATAGCTTTGTCAAATAATGCAGTTTTGGGTTTGGGTGTTTTCGTACAACCCTCCTGTCGATGTGTGGAATTTTGTGCGGCTTATGTTTTGTTTGTATAGCTTTGTATTATTGTACAGTTTTGGGTTTAGGCGTCTACATACAGCCCTCCTGTGGTTGTGTGGTATTTATGGGTTGTAAGCTTTTTTCCTTTCAGCTACTTTTGGTAGCTCTTATTCTTTGTAATAATCCACTTGATTCAATATAAAAAAGAATTACTATTTTTATTTAAAAGTTATCTTATAATTTAAAAATATATGTGTCAAATTTTTTTTGGTTTTTATGCATATAAATATAATATAATGTTTTGTGTTTTGTTATTATTATAGAATGATTTTAAACAATGTGAAAGAAAATACAATTATTAATTATAATTTAATAATAGTGAATGGAAATATGGGCCCTCCTCCATGGAAAGAGAATGAATTGAAATGATTTGTGACAATAGTAAAATATATATTTATTTTTATTTAAAATATTGTCTTTTTTTTAATAATTTATATTTTCAAATATATATTTATATTTCTTTTTCATTTTCAAATATAATTTACAATTATTATTATATATAATCTTTATGTAATTTAAGTTATTGTAGTTTTTACTTTTTACTATTTTTTAAAAATATTTATTAATTTTTTTAGATAATTTTTTATTTTTAAAATTTAATTATAAAAATAATTTTCTAAAATAGTCTTAATATAAAATATTAAAAAGATTACCTATAAAATAAAATATGTTAGATTTAAATATTTCTTAGTATAATATTATATATAAAAAATTTATATAAATTATACAATAATAAATAGCATATATAATATAATTTTGACATAGCATATTAATTAAATTATTATATAAATTACATGTTTAATATTTATAATATTTATTATTAGATTTTTTGAAAACTATACTCAAATTATATTTATCATTGCATATTATATGAAACATAAAGCACATTTTTAAATATAATATGCAATCAATATAAAAAATATATAATATATAATCAATATATGTATTACATAATATATTATTTTAAATATGTATTATAAATAACTATAATATATAATATATTATTAATAACTACTTTATTATAGTTAGTAATATATAGTTTTAACACATTTTCTTTAATTATTTTATTTAATTATATATAATATATAATAACAAATATAAGTTAAATAACATAAAAAAATGAAAATGTCTATTATAATAAAATGTATTATATATATTATTATTAATAATAATATTATTATATTTAAGTTATGTAGATCTATAAGAAAGATACGAGGAAGAAGTATATATAATTATAATTATAAAATAACTATAATTAGTATATATGTGTTATTTTATTTATACTTTTATACTTTTATTTTCTTCATACAAGTAAAAGATGGAATGTATGAGGAGGAAGTGGCACATCCAACCTTTTTTTTTATATGGACTTAAATTTTAATAAATAAGAGTTTTCATAAGAGAAATAACTTATAAGAAAGATATTAAAAGATTACTTTTGTCAATATCACAAAAATGGTGGATATTTTTGTGAATGGTTTGTCATTAATGTTTGTGTGATTTAAGGGCATCATGGAGAAGACGAAGCAACCACTCATAGGAGGAAATGGAATATAGAAAACCAAAAAATAGAATGAGAGAGGGGGTGGAAGGTTAGGGGTAGATAGGAGGGAGGGAGGGAGAGTTTCTATTTACCGTAAACAATACAAGACAATAAAACTCAATTGTCTATGCACTACACGGGTCAATAGTTCAAACTATTCAAGAAGCATACAAATCGGTAAAATTAGACTCAATTGTTCCTAGATTTAGGGTATTTTGATTTTATATATCACGTATTTTAGCTTCATCAATAAATTGGCTAGAGGATTTCATATAGATATATGAAACACCTTCATACATAGACTCGAGACTCTTTAACATATTGATCGACATCACTTAGCTCTCTCACTATCAATAAGCATTTTTATATTTATTAGTTAAATCTATCTCCATCTCCATCTCTATCTATATCTATATCTCTATCTTCCTCTTTATCTCTCTCCCCTATCTCTATCTCCTTACTTCTCCCCTATCTCTAACTCTCCCTCTCTCTCCCTATTGCTCCCTCTCTGTATCTCTCTATACTTCTATATTCTCTCTCTATTTGTCTCCCTCCCTCCCTCTCCCTCCCTCTCTATCTATTTATATATCCATTTCCCTATGTATCTCTATCTCCATATCTCTCTCTTACTCAACCACACACACACATCCCTATTTCTCCCTCCCTAACTCTCTTTCATCCTCTCCTCTCTCTCTCTCCCTCTTCTCTCTTCATCTACCTATCTATATCCCTCTCTCCCCTCTCCCCTCTTTTCTTTCCCCCTCTACATATCTCTCTCCCTTTCTCTCCCTCCCTCTTTATCATCCCCCTCTCCTTATCTATCCCTCCCTCCCTCCCTCGC